>JAODUH010000011.1:1242946-1269790 GCA_027564835.1 Typhlichthys subterraneus | reverse complement strand
AACCTTTGTGATTTTAAAATATCGAAATTAATACCGATATTGCAATTTTCATGATCAATATCGCAATATCACATTTGCTCAATATCGTGCACCCCTAAATATCAGTGTGTAAACTTAATGAATAAATAGAGGTCACGCTTGTATCAACATTATCCAAATGTGTAGAAATCGCCCAGTGACACCTTCGCATTGCCACATAGGGTCCAAGCCCATCAAAGCAATCAAATACACCAAGGGCCAGTTGTCGTGAGCCGAAGTGTGAACATATGGCTCTGAATGACCCAGATGGTCTGTGAATTCCTACAAACTGTTAACCTAACTCCTCCATCATGACATTTTTTTTCAGATGTGCAACAATTAAGCAGGTGTTGATAAGATGTAATGAGAAAACCCACATTCTGCCTCGAGTCTGTAATTTGCCATTTATTGGTAATTATAAGCACTTAGTTCTGAGTATAATTTCACCCTACAGACGGTGACATGTTTGGTCTGCGTTCTCGCATAATCAGCCAGGAAACTAATAACGTGCAGGTTGTCACAGCTGTTATAGACAGATATGTGTTCTGCCCTAAGTGACAATATGCCAGCATTTGTCTACCAGATGTAACTGTGGATATTAATAAATCAAAGTGACCCCTAGCTGAAGCCAAACAGATGCAACACCTGGACATGTAAATTCCAGAGTAATGGATGCCATAAATTTTAATCGGAGGACCTTCGAATTTAATAACTGGCGTAGAGAGCTGCATGCGGGAGAGAACTGCCTGCTTTAAAGGCAGGTTTAGTCATTCTCCAGAATGCTTGCTCAAAACCCCCCCCACACACACACACACACACACACACACACACACACATTGAAACTCTTTGCGAAGCCTATAGGGCAGGGCTATTCAATTCACACCTGATTCAAGGTTGTTACAAGCCTGATAACGACCCATTCATTTGATTCAGGTGTGTTGGAGCAGGGAGACATCTAAAACATGCAGGGTGCGGCCCTCCAGGACCGGAGCCGAATAGCCCTGCTAAAGGGCTTTGTTGTTTTGAGAGGTGTTCACCACTTTGTTTGTGCTCCTATTTACAGAGCCAGGGCTGTGTGCCAGATTATTTTTTCATCACAAAGCAGCACAGATAACAGTAAACTAGCAAAATGAGAGGGGATATTTGGGGAATTTGCCAAAAAGTGTATTAGCTAATAATTAGCTTACAATAGCTGACTATACCCTGTATGCAAATGACTGTTCTGGAATACAGCGTCATCTGGTTCCAGTTAAAGCCGAACATACACATCGCTGACGGAACAGCTTGTGACCTCCACATTTTATTTCCTCTGACGCTTTGGTGTGTGTGACACTGGGAGTGTACCTGTAACACACACGGCCACCCTGGGTAGCCATCTTTGCCCCCGCAGCCCAACTACTATAGTCTGGAAACTAGGAGTGCACAAAATATCGACTGCGCAATATCACATTGCGCAATATCACGTTGAAAATATTGCAGGAAGTGCAATATTCTGTTTATTTTGTGGAGAGATGCGTCCGTTGGCTGTTTGGCTTAGTTGTGTTTGATTTAGACGGAAAAGTAAGATGTGTGGCTGAGGAAGCTAATGACATTGAAGACAAATGGTGGTAGAGCTAAATAAAGAGATATGAACAATTGTAGTAACGACGATTAATTCTCTGATATTTTCAAAATTAACCAGAGGTCTACGCCCAGTAGGGGGCAGCGACTGTGAACACTGGAACAACGAAAAGGTTGCCGGACCATATTTCACCAAGTGTATTGTGGGTCTGGCTACACCAGGCTAGCAGGGGCTAGCTGGCAGCAAGGATTACTGTGTGTGTGTGTGTGTGTGGTGGGGGGTTAACCTCCTGAATGCTGTCAGTGTATTAATCACTATTGATCCGTGTTGTGAAAGAGATTGTGCTGCAGGAAATAAAGACACTGTGGCATCAGCTGCAGTGCCCCGATGTGGCTCCGTCAGACAAGCGGATGCTTATTGACAAGGCGAAAAGGGAAGGGGGGGGGGAGCAATCAGTCCCCAAGTCAGTCACCTTGGCACTGACGCAATGTCACGGACGTCCACGCCATTACTCCGCCGACCGCACACAGGAGCATTACTTAAAGCCAAAACGTCTAGCAGGGGTTGAATGTCAGCGGAAGGGCGCCCGCCCACAAGTCTGCACGCACACACGCATACATAACATACATACATACACACGCGCACGCACACACAATCTAATTGCAATGCCAGTGGCCCTACAGCAGTCTGGAGTCTTCCTGCAAAGAGCTGTCCATAGATCAAAGACAACGCAGCATTGAAAGCTTTCATCACACAGACTGACAGCAGACAGTGAGGGACACAAAGATATACTGACATGGCAAGACAGACACCAAGAGATATTTCACTATTTGTTTTTTCAGAGGAAACAAACGCAAAGTCCGACCAGATTACAGTATGTGGGAAAAGATTATACAGTATGTGTTGTTCTTGCTTAATGCCGTCTACCCAGAACATTCGCAATATAAAGGTACACTACTTGATTTGTGACAGGACTTCCCTTGCTCTTGAAAGTGGCATTTCAAGAGCTGAGAGGTTCACTCTCTCTGTATGCTATTCTCCTCTCCTCCACTGCAACAACAGTTATGTGTCAAACAAGCAGTTAGCTGTAACTAAATTTGGGGGGCACTATTACGCAATAGAGTAGCGCAACTTCCATGGCTGAACACGCAGAGTTTTAGCGCTGCTTCTCGTATTCTAATGAGCAATAGCTCATATTTGGAAATTCCCTTTAATTACACAGTATTCTCACCGGAGAGGTCTGATAGTTATTACATGCCTCAAAAGATAGACTAATCTATCTTATTTCATTCCGGGCAAAGCAATCATTGTGGGAAATATTACACAGAAAGAATACCGAATGGAGTCTGGGTGCTGGACTAATAAAAAAAGCTGTAAAGCCGTGCTGGCATGTGTTTTGTGAAACGCATTAGTATACGCAATGAGGGAAATTACCCTACACAAATGAATAATTCACCCACTTACGAGCATGAGCTATATCTGCCTACTGTATATAGTTCAGTTTCATTAAGTTCTTAAAAAGGTATAGTCAGCGATTATAAGCTATATACTTTTTGTCAAATTCAGCGAATATCTCGCTGCCCGTTCTGTACAGTTTCTTCACAGCCCTGGCTCTGAATATATGGAAACACAAACAAAGTGGTGCAGACCGCACCACATGCTATCCCCAGCCCTGGCAACGTGTTTCCGATGTATTGGGGGCGGAGCTTCTGAAGGAGCACCCTATGGCATTGAAGGGAGCGGTGTTTCTGTTTTGGTCAAGTTCAAACATCAATGGGCTTTCTCCAGAATGAATGACTGCACCTTTAAAGAAGACAGGGGACAATAGCGATTTCAATACGGCTGTATAGGTACTGTATCAATGACCAGGTTTTTTTCATATCGAGCGAGAGTAGGAGTGTCTGGAGAGAGATGCATGAGCTTTCATAACCTCGTCTCAGAATGGCTGGATCATGACGTGACCGAACGTTCCTGGTGGACCGACTGCCTCTCTGACCTGCCTCAGAAAAGGTGGGTTATTTAAGAAACAATTAGGCGCATACACAAAGCAATTTGCAGGCAGTCTAACTCCTCAGACGCGCCCAGTGAAGGGACCTTTCAGTGCTGATTTATCACACTGTCGCCTCCACAAGGCAACATAATTAATAGGTGCATGGACTTCTAATTCCACCCACTTCCATGGCCCGTGGATCTCGTTTGATTTATGATGGCCGAAGACTTTGTATTTTATCAGTTCACTCAGTCGTTATATATGCTGATGACCAATTTCAGCGGGTCGCCGTCATCTAACTTACTACTAATCAAAGAGAATTAGGGTTCACTGCATTATTTAGAAGCCGCTAATTTATCATATATAAGAACAAGGGGTGGGGAGGGGACTTCAATGGCTATCCACTATTCAGACTATACCAAACCACAAACCATACAAGTAGTAAACCTTTATTTTATCTCATGTCATGATGTTTTAGTTTTGCGGTGATATCAGGAAATCTAGTATTATTATGAAAACCAAAGAATATAGCACAATACAGTGTAGACTAATGAAACGCATCCATTCTCTTTCCTGTGACTATACAGTAGTCATCCTGTGAATATATTAAAAAAACAAATGCACATCTTTGAGATTAATCGAGTCAGGATATTCTCTTGTTCAGGAGGTAAAATCACCCAACAGGCCGTTTCACTCTCCATAACCGGTGACAGTTAACGCATTCTTGTGCACAGCCCTCTGCAACGGTATAAATGATGATCCACCGAGCTCCACAGAAGTGTTAAGATGGTAAAACACTAAAACACAACTGGATTAGAAACCTTTCCTCCGGATGCGAGGAAGAACAATACAAGTGAAATATTGGCCTGTTGAAATAATGGGCCGTGAATGGCCCTCAGATTAATGCTCTGCATTATGAAAAAACAGAGATAAATCGGGTCACATTGCAACTCCGCTTGTTAGGAAAATTACACCTGTTCCGAATGTTATGAACCTGCAAATGCTATTCTGAAGGTTAAATTGTGTATTACTATAAAACAAATTGAGATGGAGGAAACTGGTGGCAGCAGGACATTATTTAATGTCCTTGCAGGCAGTGTTACAAAAGGGTAGGATTAAGATGCAATAAACCTTACAGAGTCAAAGAAAAATAGCCCTGGTAAACAATGCAGTAAAGGATCTAGCCGCTTCAGAGAACCTGAGAGGAGTTTTAAGGCTTTTACACAAGTCTTTTTAATGCTACAGCAAACTTCCCAGATGGGGATATATCATTTTCAACCATTTTTAGATTAAGCCAAGATTTCACCTTTACGACAACACAATAAAGAGCAGGGATGAAATAAAAATAAATCTGTTACTTATTATCTCCCCGAAAGCCTTGCAAACACGGAGTCTGTTGTCTTCTAACGTTCAATTATTCAGCAGGTTGACTGATAAGGTGTTTTCTGACAACATTAATCACAGTGTTCAGCTGTGACACTGAGATGCTCAGACAATGGCATCGACTGAGTTACATGCTCCTGGTTTCACAAGGTGTATCATTTAGCCGCCAACGTAATAAGATGCAGGGTTTACACAGGCCTGTCAATAGGCCTGTCGATAGCGGGACACTTAGCATCCATCATCGGGCAAATCGATGCCATTCTTCAGCTATGAATCCCAGGAAATGACAGCTTTCAAATAAACGGTGGAAAACGAAACATGACGCTCCTCGAGGAGAGATCCATGTAGAGAAGCTCGATTTCATCCTTCTTTCTCCTTACAGCTGCCTGCCAAGATAGCTCGCTCGATGGAAAAGGTCACAAGACATAAGATAGGAACATCTTTGAAATTAGATGTAAATCGTAGCTCAGACACGATATAGGGTAGGCGAACGGACACACGTCCTCATCACTAACAATATCATGAATTTAAATCAATTAAGATAAGTGCTATTATAACTGGAATGTTGCAAGGTCAGTAATTGATCTCAGATTAACAACAGATTCGGGTCAGAAAAGTCAAAGAAAATATAAGTGGTAGAAATCATGTCAAGTATTTTAAAACTTGTTTTTGCCAGGGTACTACCGGTATACTGTATAGTGTACACTATGTACTTACTATATGTCTACAGTCTGTAGCTGAGCATAAGTAAGGTTTGGCACTACAAAATCACTGAATTCAATTTAGAGGTGCTACTGTATATTAAATTCCAGGAGCAACTGTAACGTTTCAAACACAACGCAAAACTGAGGATGACCTGATCACACCCCGGGACCTGTGTGTGAACAGGTCATCCTCAGGCTCGCTCAGGTACTAAAGAAATCACCCAATCTCTAGCGAGAGGTCACTTTGTGTCCAAATAAGGGGAGGCGTGTCTTCCTATATCACCAGGGAAAACCAGGAAGTAAAATTAGGGCAAAAATGAGCTGCATTCCTGCAAATAAACAAACATTTAGGATGGAATTTTTAATCTGTAAATAGTAGGCTCTTGTCAAACATTGGTTGCCTATTCTTCAGGGTATGCCTGTATCACTCACCACTGATCATATTTCCAACAAGGCTGTTTTCGGTTGAACAACCCAAAAGGTTAGGGGACAACATGAAATACAGACGTCCCAAAAGAATCACTCGAATTGTGTGCCAGACTAGGTACAGCACTTTACTACACTGTAGTGAAGTGCTGTAAAGCGTAACGTCGGAGTGTGATTAATACATACACTCCCAAAGCTACAACCGACTAATACTGCTCTGGGGGCATTTGTGCTCCTAGATCAGATGTCATATTCGATGGGCTAGCCTCATGAAAATAATTTAATTAAACATTAAACATTACGGTAACGGCGGTTGCTTGCCATGGCCTGGGGTTGGGTTATCAACACCGCGGTATTGCAATATTGCAATTATCGCGACAGCCCTAAGCACTACGTCACATAAGATACTGTCTCTAGTCTCAGTCTCTCCATCTCACCTCTGACCCCTCTGGCCATTTAGATAACATCTAATGTTTGAGAACAGTAGATATCAATGTCCATAAGGCCATATAATGGTGATGTGCTCAATTGACCTTTCCCAAGTCCCGCCCTTTTTACATGTCCTACCAAGTTACTGTAACTGGGTAGGACAAAACACCATAGAAAGCAATTACAGCAAAACAGACAGTTGACGGAAGGTTCCGCCAGATAAAAAAGACATGCAAAAAGGGGCGTGGCTCGGGAAAGGTCAATTGTCATGTTGCAAATATTGGAAATGCGGAAGGTTTATGAAACGATGACACAGCGATTCTCTCCCTGATGTCATCTGTCTGGCTTTGAACCCGTGCACCGCTGGGTGACGTTTGGGAACAACTTGCCAGCTCGTTAATCACCAGTACAGCCCGGAGGAGCACTGTCCTCTCCACGTCCACCGCTCCAATCGGACGCTTGCAAGAAGACAAAAAAATAAAAAAAGAATGAGTGAGCGAGCGAGAGAAAAGAAAATGATTTACAGCGATCAATCACGCAGTGCTGCCGTTTATCGGCCGCGGCGCTGGCAGCCTGTCTTTACGGCTCCATTTTAAAGGGCGTCTGCTGACAGACACACTTGATTAAGGGCTGTAGCTCCCTAACCTTTCATGTGAAGAATGATTGTCACTGAGCAACTCAAACCCCTTCCCCTTCCATTTCTCCATGTCACGGTCAAGGCGAGGATATTGGCATACAAATTTGCGGTAGCCACCGTGAACAGATGTCACCGTCCGGTGTTACGGGGGCATAATGGTGACAAGCAGGCCCTCCCAAATGTCCGGGCCGAAACAACACACACACACAACGGCGTTCTTCAGAGAGCAGCAGGAAGAGACCTCAACAAGTGAGCTCTTGTTGTTCTTTGTTTTTTTTACGAGCGAGCTCCTCCACACTTCTCTTTCCTTCTCTGCAATTATCATCAAAGAACATCTGTTTGTTGTTCCTTCAGCCCCTACTGTGTAGCTTCACCTTGACCCACACTTTCAATTGTGCTGGCCTGTTATGACTAAAAATAAACAAGTGTGAAAGGGAGAGAGCCTGTCCTTTGTGTGAGCGGGGCGTTCACCCTCCCCACCACTAGGACACAGAGGAAGGATACCGCAGCAGCGATACAGACAGTTCCTCCCTGAGACTCCTGTCTCCTGACAGGTACTCCAACACGGACACGTCTTCGGTGGATCAGATGCGAGGCTACGGCCCGGAGCCGCCTCCCATCGTCACGGCGACGGTGAGAATGACCTGTCAAGAGGGCCGCTCGATAGTTCCTGGCAAGCAACCCGACCCGCAGCAGTTCGAGCTTGCGGTGCTTTACTGTATAGCTGTTCCTGTTCCTTGGCTGGCAATCTATATCGCAGTGCCACAGAACCGTGTGCACACAGATTGTGCCGGAAGATTGATCGCTCACACGTGGCTAAACGGTTAGGGTGGGAAGGTGTGTGTGTGTGTGTGTGTGTGTGTATGTTGTGGGGTGGGGTGGGGTGGGGTGGGGGGTGGGGCGGCTTGCCGCAATCGCTTTGATGCCGTGTCGCCAGTGAGTTGGCTCATAGCACGTCGAGAGATTCTTTTACGCTTTTTTCGCAAGCTAATACTCGGGCCGGCTGGGGCAATTCATCCAGTTCACACCACACGCTCAGGTCAATTTACAAAGTCACTTGAAAGCTGGCACTCCATCGCTATGCGGTGTAGCCAAGGTGCAGCGCTATAAGCTAACAGGCTCCATCTCATCTGCATCCAAACACTAAGCAATAAGTTATTATTTCTTGCTAACAGTTTCATGTGAAATATGAGGCCACATTGACTATAAATTTATTTAAATGTGTACTACAATTTGCAACTGCCTTATCAAATATCTAGCGTAAGCACCCAGGTGCTATATTGTGTGAAGCATATTGTCCAAATAAACCATACCTGGCCTTATATTATTGCCAAAAAACAATATTAAGTCCATTTGATATAGATTTACCAGAGAACCCCCCCTCAGCTAAACTATAAAGCTAAAATCCTATCAAAGGATTCTGTCTGCTGTGTTCACTGGAGTGAGAACGCCCCAAAGGGACTCTAAACATTTAATTTATGAAGACTTTTTAAATGACTGATGACAGAGCACAATAAATTAAATTTATCCTGAGGGAGACTCCCAACTGTCTCTCTCAGAAATGATCCATGACCTGTTAAGCAGATGTGACTTCTTACGCTTCTCGTTCAAGAAGGCCAGAACGTTATCAAACTGTAAATGTATACAGTTGCTATAGCCCTTTAAATGTGTTTACATATATAGTCCTTAACCTTATTTTCCCCACTTTCAATATTTATATCACGAGTTGATATACATTTTGACACATTGTTTTTCTTAGCTTCTACTATCAGCATACAATATGTTAATGTTTAATCAGTTATAGATTTGTTAACATTCTCTGCAAACACATTTTTATAAGTAAGGAAACGGTATGTTGTTAATAGTACAGTATGCTGGGGTTTATCCAGGTGCAAGTAGCTAAATTTTAATTTCCCTCCATGCAAATAACCAGTAATAATATATAAACGCTGTAGAAAATAGCTGTAGCACAAATTACTTCCCACATTACAGTCAGACACAGCATGCTACAATACATAAACGGCCACAGTCACAAAATGGATGCTTATTATTGACCAAATATTCTTTCTTTCCACATTATGAGTATGAAGAACTTTGTTAAGCAGTTCAGTGCTAAAGTATACAACAAAGGTGGGGCCTGTCTGACAGCATAACAGATTACTGTAATTAAGTAATACTCGAGACTATTGTTCTTTGTGCTTTACTTTGGAAACTGGACGGCTTCCAAACCATCTGTGTTTATCAGTCTTCAATGGCTTTCTAATGTGTGAAAACATATACAGTATATCCTGAACATTAGAGTTGTGCTTGCCCTGTAAGGTCTTTGTTGAAAAATGTCGGCAGTTGCCCTCGGATTATTTCATCCGCGCAGGAGGCAAGGGGGCATAACTGTCACGGCAGTGTCAACAGCGACTTGGTCATACAATCTTATCAGCGTCAATCACTGAGCTGGGACACGGGAAGCGCCAATCACTCGTCGGCAGGCGGTATCAGCAGGCCAGCTGTTAGAAAGTTGCAGCGGGCCTAACAGCGTAACACGGAACACGGTGGGTGACAAAGATCTCGGCAACGGCCGCACATATTACAATTTACGGCTCTCATTACCGGCAACACAAAAAAACACAGCGGTCTTGACAACAGAGGGTGAAGGAAAAATGGAGGGGAAAAAAAAAATCAGAGGAACCCAATTACGCTTCCAAATATGTGATGTGTGAGCATGATTACATGCCAGTGTGTTGGGACTGCAGGAGAAGGAGGTTCACATAGACGTTGGGCAGCATACTAGTATGAGGTGGCCCCATAAATCTTCCCCTATCTCCTCTGTGCTGATAGCAGAAAGGGGGATGAGCCACTCTGCCAGCACCCCCTTCCAACTCATTCACTTGTCTATCTGCCTGTTATCCATGCCCTTGAGCAAAGATTACTGATGTCCTGGCTTTGATATATGACACATCATGCACCCCACTGTTACAGCCAATGAATTAACCCAGGACAGATGAGAGAGAGAGAGACACAGACAGACAGACAGACAAAACTCACCCTATCGGCCTCACAATGCTCACAATCCCAATCAGAGATGAATAGTTTATTTATAAATGTACAAATAACACACCCTGAATACACATCATTACCATTATCAATGTATTTCATATAATGTCTAAATAAGGTATACATTTTAACTTGGCAAAGAAGCTATGTCGAGTTTTTACACAAATAACAACAAAGCATTATTGACTCTACAAGCTTTATAGTTGTGAAATCAAATTTACAATGTAACATTATGACGCCGATGGCAGGCGTAGTTCAAAAGAGGCACGATTCATCTGACCATAAACGACACAGTCTCAAACAGAGCTTGCATTGCCACTCATAAAATTGGAGGCCGTTTACAAGGCATGGGAGCATGGCAGACGTCAACGTGCCGCTATGGAAACGGTAAACCAGTAGCTTGGAACACTTATTACAGGCCCCATTCCATCTGGTGATGAGACGTTTGCCTTTTTAATTTGGCCGTCTGGTGTTCGCTCTCATCTCTCACCCTTATAAACGGCTTTAGGAGAAGGCTAATGGAACCACTTTTCCCGTTGCTGGATTTATTCCATTTGGGGAATTTATATCAGATAAAGTAAAGGCAGATATACTTGGGTTTCATTAGGACTACTAACTGCTTGATAAATACTAGTGATACTGAACTGGGAAATATGTACATAGAATATTAGCCAATAAATAAAGATGCTCTCAAAAGAAAATAAAAGAATATCAATAGTCCTTTACTGTAGCCGTAATACACATTTGGTTTACATGTCTACTAACTTTAAACTAAGTCTGAAGTTGAACAAAATGTTATTTAGTACTTCTTTGTAGACAAATATGGGCGAGCCAACAGCTGCATTGCGTAATTGAAAATAAAGCTACTTTACCACCACAAATCTTCTCAGTCTCTGAGAAGTTTTCATCCTAGTATTGAAGTTTTTTACCCTGGAGTAACCGGTGTCAGCCATTTTGTTTAGAGGCTGTCACAAATGGCTGCTACATCAATGAAAACAGTTGTAGCCAAACCCCAAAGCCTGCCTGGACACTACAGCCTGACAGGCATAAAACAATCCATCAGGATTTATTGATTTCCTGTCAGGTTCATGCGGAAAACATACGTTTCATGTAGCCCGTTTCCTGACGCATTATCATTTTGAACATGGCATGTAATTCAAGTTCTTTAAGTATGCATGAAAAAAAATGACATAGTGCAGTGTTGCTATGGCCCAAGGCCACAGCACTGGCCCTGGTTTGTGCCGAGACAACAATAGCGTGTACTTAACCACACATAAATAATCACGTACGTAAGCCTATATGCAGTACATGCTCCGCATCTCTGGCCGAGCGGCAGCGAGAGCCCAAGGTCAAGGGGCCGGCTATTTGTCCGACAGCAGTGACGTTCACCTGGAGCTCATGAATCATCACGTGCGCACCGCCTAATGCCAAAAGTCAAGAGCAGGAAAAGGCTTTGATTCCCAGCCGTTGACACAGAAACTGATGCGGGGCGCAAACAGAACTGTAAGACCCTGGGAAGGAATACCGCGTCCTTTCACTGTGTTTTCAGAAAGGAAGATAGTCCTTTGTGACAGAAATACTAAGCTCCAAACAAAAATCTCTACCTTAAAAAGTGCAGTACACTCCAGAACCACACATTTCTGCCCCCAAAACGGTTGTATGAAAGTACACATGGTCCTGGAGGTAGAGAACATTTCGAGCCCATGTGCTGCCGTTGTGGAGCACAGTAAAGATTCAAAATACAAGGGAAATTCTGGCCTCAAAAATCAAGGAATGTGCATTTAAACATTAAAGGCGAGGCTAGTCATTCTCAAGAACGCTTGCTAATGTGGAGCTCAAATCAAAACAATATCCCTCCACAGCGACACCCGACATATTGAACCTGTACCTTGTACCTTTAAATAAATTATAAATTATAAACATGTAAACGTTATTTATGATAAGCTTTTTATGGTTCATGGATTACTGAGCAGCAGAGAAAAGGAGCTAGCAAACATTTCCTTAAGTCGGGCTAAAGCATAGCCAGTGACAGAGAATGCAGGGTCAGCAGTGGGCCAAGGTCTTAAATCAGACCAAAGGCCCCCGGCCCCTGGTGTCGGTTAAGAAACCAGAAGTGGGGAAGGAGGGGGGCTGGGGGGGGGAGAGGAGGAAATCCTCCACAACAATGAAGAGAGGCTGTGTGACTAGAGCCTTACTTACCATGGGCTCTCTCTGTCTTACCAGCTGGGTTTGGAGACGCATCTGGACAAAGGAGGCTACAGTGCAGTGTGAGGTCAAGGGTTGATCTCCCAGTCAGAAGGTGGTGGGTTTGAACCTACATGAATGCATCCTTGAGCATATAGCCTAACCCCCTACCCCCTAACTGTTGGTCGCACCTTGCATGGCAGCAATCACCATCGGTGTGTGAATGGGTGAATGCGAGGCTAAATAATGTAAAGTGCTTTGGATAGAAGCGCTATATAAATGCAGTCCATTTACCCATAGTGTGTGTAAGCACTGTTACGCTGTATTGAAAACCTAATTCGACGTGTAGCAATATACGTCTCCTAGATCAGCTCTCACAGAATGTAACACTTGTATCACAGATGTTTGGTACGCCAGCAATTATTTTGGGAACTGAATGATACGCCGTGTTGGTAATGTACAGTATGTGGTCAAATGTATACATCACTGCTGTCATACAATACTGAGGATACAAGCTTCAAGTAACTCTGGAGAAAGCCGTTGATATTAGAACTTGATCAAAACAAATAAACCTCTCCCTTCAATGCCATATAGGGTGCTCTGCCCCACACACTGGAAACACATTGCCAAGGCTATAGGATGTTGTTGTGTGTAGTGAGTGGTGCAGTCTGCACCACTTTGTACTCTTATCGGAGCCAGAGTTGTGTAGAAGCACCAGATAATTTTTTCAGTATATGTAACTGTGGCCAGCTGGTAGCTGTAGATGCTCATAACCGCAACTGTTAAAGAAAATATGGGATTTTTTGAGTCGATGAAAACAACTCAGTAGGTAGACTTATAACCTACTGAATCAGCACAAAAGACTCTTACCATTAAGCCCCTTTGAAAAACGCATAAATCATTTGCTTGGTGTGACATCTGAAGCCCATTTTGTGACCAAGTTGAGAAGCCTGTACCAGTCTTTTGGGCTGCAGACACATATATCTTCTTCTGTCCTTTGGTTCTAATACTAGTCTACAAAATTGGTTCCAAGTTTTAGCCTACACAATTTCAACCAATAAAAAATGTATGCTTTTATCAAGAGAACACCTTCCGGAGTATTAAAAAGATACAGTTGGACAAACAATCTGATTTCCAAGGTTAAAAACACAAGAGATAATAAATTGTTTGAGTGTCATGTTCAATTTTCAAGAGCGTATTACCAAGCATTATCCATAACAGGATTTAAATTGTTATCAGGACTCTGAACAATCCACTTTGCTTCCAGCGAGCATCCTGCCTCCAGTGATTCATAGGGGAGGGAAACAACCATCACATTTTCCACCATCCCAACCGCCACTGCAGAACACCAGCGCATTTCATGTACGTGGACTATTGCTTGAATAAATTGCTTCCATCCGGGAGGCTGTTGACACTCGTGTGACAACTCGTATCGGGTTTAATTGTCTCTCTTCCCTCACTCACCCTGCATCAATAACTCCTTCCTGTCTCCCTGCAAGGCCAAAATAAAACAAGGGTCAGACAGACATTTGGCTATGCAAGCTGGAACATAGTTAAGTTAAGCTAAGTTAAACACTTTTAAAGTGCAGCATTTTAGCAAATCAATTATGTGCTGCATTCATTTATATTCACCACCCAAAGCAAACAATACAAAATAGTTATAGTACAAAGCTATGAAGTATTTTCAACTCATCAACAACAGCGTAGGCACAACACATTTGAATATAAAAAAATACTCTATCCTTGTTTTTCTCCCAGGTTTAGTTTGTCTATTTTTGGGTTGATAACAGGGCAGAGGTTTGGACATTGAAGGCGAACAATAACACCAAATCCGCCTTGGTCTCAAGCTAGTCCTTCAAGATGCTACAAGCCTAATTGCTTTGCCTTCATGTGAGGCTCCATTTACCCATTAATCCAGCGCAAGCACATCTACTGTAAACTGTGTAAATGGACCACTAACAAAGCACTAGCCTCAGCATTATGACCTCAAAAGGAGCATTGAATAAGTACGAGTGATTTACGTCGCGCCATATCTTTTTGTTAGAGCAGCCTGACTTATTGATATTCAATCCATTCATCTGTTTTAGAAAATCTGAAAACAATCAAGGTGCAAGGAGGAAGAATGCTGAGGCATTAATCACAAAAGGCAGTATTTTATTCCACACAGCCAGGGGTTTGTTGCAACAGCTGCTAAGCATTCTGGTAAAGGGAATGATTTATGGCTGTGTAGCAATAGCGATGAGGCAGAGTCATTACCATATCGACAGGCCCCGAGATGGATTATCGCCATTGATTACTTCATGGCTTGTTGATAAGTTTTCTTTGAAAGGGGGAAAAAAAGTGTGTGTGTGGGTGGGGGAGGGGGGGAGGGGGGCAGGGGCTTGTTGTTGCATAGTCCTTCTTTACAGGATACATGAAGGATGAACCAAACCAACCTGTCAGAGACATCACCATTAATCTGCAATGCTCTCAAAAGAGCAAAGGCCTATTGTCAAGCATTATACAATCAGTTTAGGTCCAGCCACACAATCCGATTGGTTGAACACATTCTGACAGACTGACGATTTTGTTACTGGTATAATTTTTCTGACCACTGAATGATCCACCTTAACAAGCGATTGCTTTCCTACTGCTTCAGTACTGCAGCCAACTGACAAATTTGCACAACATTTTTTTATTGTGACAAAAGACGTTTGTATTCTAGTCTAATGATATTAATGAGCTACATTATTTTTCTTGTTGTTTGTGAGAATACTATAGCGTTGTTATTTGGTTGTTGGTTATTTGGTAAAACGTCCATCATCGTGGAATTACTATTTTTTGTCGGTTGAAGAATTTGCTAACATAACAACATAACAGTACAGTACGGCAGCATTACAGTCAGTAACCCCCGCAATCACAGTTGTGCTGCTTCTGGCCACAACGCACTGCCACTGCTCTATTGCTTAAATCATTAAGCAATTACATTTTCCTAAAAGATACTTGCGGCCGCGCTGTGACACAGGTACCAGATGGACAAAGAGACAGGCGGTAGGTGTACGGCGGAGAGGATGACCCAACAGCAATGAGAGAGGGGTTCACATGTGGAGGATTTCACAGCTAATCACTGGCGACTGTGATTCATGACACACCTCGCTCCCCTCACCCATATATCATATCGCACCTCCCCCCCAAAACACACACACACACACACACACGCACGCACAGAGCCCGGCATCCCATCCGACAACCTTGCCAAGGTCAGCTGAAGGAAATGATACCGCTAGACCAAAAGATATATGGGAGATTCACCCACTTCCCTCGCTGTTTACAGAATACAATCGACTCTCAAGGTGGGAGCTAGCTCCCTGCGTCAACAGCGCTGTACAATGCGCTATCCATTTGGTGTCACCCCAAAGTTCACCTCCCATGAGTGATGGCTGCTAATTGAGAACAGGAGACATGGTGAATACAGTTGTAACGCCGGCGCTTTTCTCCGGTGTTCCCCGCTTTACTGTAGCACATTGCTAGCCACCGAGGCGATAACTTTGACCGAGGAACCGCCGACTCCAATCACAACACCGCCTGGGCGGACATCCCGCTGCCACAATATACCAAGTTAAAGTAGAAGCAGGGGGACAGTGGCTTATTTACCGCCACGTGATAAACAGCGTAGACGAGGGACAGTGTTTCTTCTGTGGTCGAGTTAATTGGAAGTGAGAAGCATCGGGGGGGTTGTCCGGCCTTCGCGTGTCCTTCGTGGCCATAATAGCGGGATGGTGAATAGGTGCAAGTGTGTTCTCCGTGGCTCTTGGGTGGCATGGGCCTGTCCTGCCCCGTGCTCGGAGAAGGACCGGGACTTTTAAATTGCTTCCATCGCCTCTTCTCCTGATTAATGAGAAGAGTTCTAATCGGAGTTCCTGGGGCCAACAGCATTAGTCTTAATCTTCCATAGCCCATCCACCACCCAACACTGACATTTAATGTAGTGCTATAGCGCAAAATGCTAATGAGAATTAATTTGCCAGCAAGGGAAACAGCTCTTCGGCTGGCCCACAAGTACGCACTAGATGTGGATGGGTTATTGGCCCCTACGTTGCAGGGGTTATTAGTTCTCTCCAGGCCATGAGGTACCGAAAGTATCTTGTGTTTTACGGCCTACTTTGGGACTCCGAAAATTAGACGGGGACACACACGCACGCACACTATTTAAAGCTTAATGCCCAGTCAAGATATACAATCCTAACTTGTGTGTATGGTAAGATTAAGTGTTCGAGTGTGTTCCTTATTCTGTAATATATGGAGTAGCCTATAGGTTAAAAGGAGGCAATCAAAACAATAGTGTCAAACTAGCAGCAGCACTTGCCGACTTAATGGAAGCCGTTCCCTGCGTCGGAGCCGCGCGTATCGACGCAAACAGCCCTCCTGTGCTCAGTTAGCAGTAAGCAAATTGCTCTGGGATTTGTATTGCCGAATGCTTTAGCAGGTAATTCCTCTCTGTCTTTCATTTTGTTTGTCTGTGTTAAGTCGTCCCCCACTCCCCTTCCCTCCCCTTACCCCCATCCATTCTCACATCCAGTTCCCGGCTTTGTCCATCCATCAATGGGCGCACTTTGTCAGCGCTGACTTCATCCTGTGGCGGCTGCAATCACATCCGAGCAGGGCCCGAGTGCCACAAGGGAGTTTTTTTTCCCCTCCCATATGCATCTCCCCGATCTGCTGACGGGGGTCCCTGCCCTGACGTGTGGCGTTTACTATTGCACAGGCAAGCAAAAAAAAAAACCCCTGCTAATGCCGCACCTCATTTCTCTAGACTAGTCCTGGGCTTCGTAGAGAGAGAGAGAGAGAGAGAGTAGAGCAAGTGAATGAGGTAAGATTGAGAGAGACAGGGTGGCAGGAGAAGTGGAGAATTTTCTAAAGAATTGGCTCTCCAGTCAGGCTACAACTCAATTTGCCTTTTCTGCTCACATACATCAATAGACATCACCGGTAGAAAATGTATCACTAATTAAGGCTTGATAAGACCCCAGTCAGCTATAGTTTGGAGGTGGGAGAGAGACAGGAAAAAGCCAAGCCTGCACTCTTGTTAGAATCACAGAGACCTTTCCAGATTCCTGTTAGGGGCAATGCAGCCTCTATTTACTGTGCAATGTTTAGGATTCGTGTTTGTGTGTGTGTGTGTGTGCGTGCGTGTTGGTGTGTGTGGGCATTTTTCGCTATTCCTCAACCATACAGTATGTCGTATGATTATAAAAATATACTGCATAAGAAGAATGAGGTATTCTGAGGTGTTCTGACCTAATATTCCAAAGTAAATGTGACATTCCTTGATTTAAGTCTGGAATCACCCTTGTGGTTTAAACCAGCATAACACAAATGTTTTGGTTTGGACCTAACCACTGCCCCCCTTCCCCAAACACACACAGACGTTTGGACACAGTTTGTTGGACAGTTGCATTTCCCATCATAAACAGTGAGACGTGGCTTAATGTCAGAGTTCTTGGGGCGGAGGGCGTTGATATAATGCAATCGAGGAGTGAACGGTTCGCTAGATTTAAAAGCACCAACACCATCCACATTCTGTTAAAGAGGAATTAGTACACCTACTCTGTGTAGAGTCATTTACATCGGCGACCACTAATTAGACTGCACCGGAGGGTTATTAATAGGCTGGACATTCCAGAATGATCTTGTTATAAATGGGTCCTGTCAAGGTTTTCCTCAACCTCCAAATGAGTATTTTCACTTCACTGCCCCCGTCCAAGTATCAGCCCCAGCCCCGGATAACAAATGATCGCTATTAACCGTATTGTTAGTAATGATGGTTGAAAACAAACAAAAGGTCCATACTGTACATAACAATCTGTAGAGGAAAAAATGAACCTTTAAATAAGACAAATACCAAACCAAACAATAACAAATTATATCTGAGAGCCCACAGACAAAAGGAGGCTATTTGGAACAAACAAGAAATGTGAAGGGTGGGGGGGGTGGATCTGATAAATGTAAGGATCAAGCTTAATTTGCGCAAGGAAACGTGGGCCACTCGAAGATGCTCAATGAGTGACGCTGTAATGAAATTCCCAGATTACAGTTTACCCTACAAAACACTCATCTTAGTCGGTTTTCACAACAAAGCGACTTGTGCTCCACTCGTTTACCCGGACAAAATAGCAATTTCTTATCCTATTAATTAAGCGTTGTCGCCGGAATGCAAGCTAACTCTCACCAAGCACTTGTCCGTTGCTATGATATGCGGGCTAAGGCCGCGTTCAGATGTAAAAATCTTCAAAAACACCAGGTCTCACTACGCACTTGTGAATGGGTCAACTGTCAAAAAAGCAGATGACGTAGGGAATTTTTTCCTGAGGAATTGAACTTTCCTCAACTGAAAAAGAAGCCCAAAGCTGCTGAAAAAAAGCACCTATGGCAGCGTTTTAGGTCAGTGCCCATGGCGCTTTTAAAAACACGGTCGACTCCATGTGGGTTATAATGTAAAAAATGAGGCTGATAGCTTTCAAAAAGAAGTTATGTCTGAGCGCGGCCTGAGTGTTTTCTCTGATGCCTGATCACGTTCAGCCTGTTTTTCACAAAAAGCCTCTAGGGGAGCTGTTGTTTACAGAGTCAGTTCAATGTAAACGTCCTGTGTAAACAACATCCTGCGTAAACAATGTCCTGCGTAAACAACATCCTGCATAAACAACGACGCCTTCACATGCTATCAGAAATATCGAATTTACAACTTCTGACTGAGCACATGAATGGTCAAACAAAGTCATAATTAATAGTGGGAAACTGATTTATCTATGATACCCGAGTTGCCAAATTCTGCGGGATGGTATTACAAACATGGAGGAACAAGGCATGTATGGATGCTTATTTAGCGTGAAGTACAGTATAAACGTGTCTAAGCCAATGTTATAACAAAGTATTTAATTAAAAAACAATGTTTGATTCAAGTTAATTTCGGGTTGAAATTTGCTGCAGGTGCACTGGGTATAATCACTGCAATGTCCCCAAGTGGAAAACTCCGGTGCTGAGAAATGAATACAAGGCAGAAGTGTCAAACCTTGAAAGTTAATTGAATGGCCGATTGAGGCTAGCTGCAAAAGGGAGTAAATCCCCATAGGCTACAATGTTAAAATGTCTGACTTTACAGCAAAAATAAACATGTTTACAGCCTGGTTCAAAAAACGTGTTGGATCTCAATAGCTAGTCTCGCCGTTCATGAAGGCGGATCCGACGACAAGCACTTGAAGGCAACATGAGTGCAGCCATCACTGTATGCATATGGTGTTGGAGGGGCAAAAGTGTTTATCCAATTATGTGTGCCTTAAATGACACCGCAACACCTTTTAATGAGGTTAGATGACCTATTGAAAGGTGAGAGGGGTCTTGGTTAATTCGCAAGTTGCTGCTCAAATAAAACTGTTTACAAAAATGCTGACAGCCACCCAGATTCATACGGGCCAGGTCAATTGGGCAATGTGAAATATAGACAAAAAAGAACTAGGTAAAATATGCTATTATTTGGTGCTTTAGTGAATCCCACATCACTCATAGTATAATAACATAACATTACTTATTATGCAATAAAACCAATGTCAAGTTCTGGAGGCCGTGTTTGCCAAAGTCAACACGGAAAGACTTGATTCCTTTTGATGCAAGGGCAGTAGAAATAGCACCCACAACCGCCATTCCTCAAGAAGTCTGAGGTGCACAACCTTAAAGCTAGTGCATCAAAATAATGAGACACATAAAGCCGCGACTCTGCGTTATGTGCAGAAACAAATATAGAGTAGGCGGTATTGAAACATTGTTGTCTATGTATTGTGGCATGAAACGGGAGGAGATGTGCCGTCGCCCAAAAAAAAGATAAGAAATATGAAAAAAGGAGTGCAGGAAAGGGTGGATGGTGACAGATGGATGGTACTGACAGTACGGTATTCATCCTGCACGGTACAGCGGGCGTCCTGCTAGTGGCGGTCGACAGAGCAATAAATCACAGGCCCTCCATCCTGTATCTACAGCTTATTACAGCCACCATGACAAATAAATAATAATCCCTGGCAGCGCAGTCCTTTGCTCAAGGATTGAGTCTGAAACCTTTTGCTCATCACTCCTATCCCTGTGCGAAAACACCATGGCAGGGGAATTGAAATCCATGGTTTACTGGCCCTCTGAAACCCTGAAAGACCGCAGGGAGAAAAAATCATATATAAAATACACACAGCAGCCAAAGATCTGGCAGATCTGTGGTGGGGTATTAAACGCCACAATAAACAATAACAACAAATCACCATCTCCGTGATCACCATGGATATGAAGATTCTGAATTTCTTTTAATAAACACAGCATGTAGAAAGGTTCCATTACTGATGATCCCTATATAGTAAAGTTTTCTGTACCTTAAGTATATATATACACACTTTATTAAACACAGACAATAAATCTGAACTATGAAGGAAAATAGTATATTCAAAAAAGCAGCACTCCAAATCAAATACGTTTTACGCGAATATATCCAGCAATTATCTAATTGTTTAATCGATAAGCAGCAATGTTTAGGTCGATACAAATTGATTTACACATGTCTCTCTGAGAGAACATATCCTCCTCGCCTCTCCATTTCCAACACGCCACATCATTCCCCACCAGATTATGGAGAATACAGTGCGGTGCATGTGCTACAGTACAAAGCCCTGTGGATGCCTTTGTGCCAGCATGCCCCCATGTTTCCGTAAACTGTACAAGGCCATTTAATCTCCCTTAGACAAAGATCCATTTACTTAGCACTGTCCCTCAATAAAAATTCAAAGCAGCCATAAAAGATGATGCCAGAGTGAGTCGTCCCCCCCCCAACACATCTTCCCGCCGAGAGACGATTCTGAATATTTCATGGACCCATTTCACTCCGACATTTGTAGATGACTCGGAGAGTGTTACAAAGGGAAATAAAAAGCTGATGAGAGACCGTCGCCATAAAGGTTACTGAACTGTAAATGAAGCCTTCCATCTATACTAATAATAGACAGTAACTGTAAACAGTGTGAGGGGCGTGCCACCGTCGGTAACTGTCTCCTTGAGGTATTGTAGAAACATTAATCACAGAATCACTGTGCCATGCTTAACTATAAGTTCTAGATCATAACCTAACTGTGGTCAGGACTGAGAAAAACATTTATCACTATCTAATGACAAGGGTCTCCATTTTAGAATGCTGCCATACATGCAAAGTAATGTCCAACCAAGGGGAAACGATAATCACTATATATCACCACATAATTTGCTAACCTGAATCTATATAAGGACGGTATACAGAAGGTATGGTTTTCTGTCTTAACTTTCCTTATTTTAATATAATTCCTGACAGAATCCAAATCCAAAACAGAGCTTGGCATGAAATTAGCCCTTATTCGTGTTATGTGGCTGGAAACAAATCATTTTTTCCAACCTCCATTAACTTCTATTGTTTATCAAAACACATACTTCTATTGCAACGTGTCTGCAGTTGATCATTTACCATGAACAAGATTATTCAAAGCCAACTGTCAGTGGTGAGAACTCAATATTGACGTAAAAAGAAAAAGCCACAGTCAATTGAGTGATAAGTTCAATATCCCTTTCAGAGCAACATAATGGGTTTCTGACCCATTGAACTTTATGCTCTATGCAACAGTGTATTTGTGAATATGAGAACTTGTGGGATTTACGAACTTGACTGTCTTGTTAAATACACTATAACCATTACTTTCAGAGACCGATTAGTCTTTCGCCCCTATACCCAGGTCGGACGACCGATTTGCACGTAAGGACCGCTGCGGGCCTCCTCTATTTAACTGCTAGCTAATGCTGTCCCGCCAATGATTGCCTTCCGGAGCTTTTGCCATTTAATTACAGCTAAAAAACGGAATATGTCATATACTGTATGTACAGTATTAACTCAGTGATGGTTATATGCTACAGTATGTTCAACATTTATGGCCATCACGTAGAACGGATAGCAGCAAATTAGCATTCGTTTGACAAACAGTACATTACGTTTTCAGAAAACATCTATCGGGCAATTTTCGTTCCTACCCTCATCTATGGTCATGAAGGGTGGGACATGACCGAAAGAACTAGATCACGGGCAGAAATATGTTTTCTCAGGAGGGTGGCTGGCTTCTCCCTTAGAGGAATGGGGTGAAGCTCTGCTATCCGTGAGGATCTCGGAGTAGAGCCGCTGCTCCTTTGCATTGAAAGGAGCCAGTTGAGGTGGTACGTGCATCTATTAAGGATGCCCCCTGGGCTCCTCCCTAGGGAGGTGTTCCAGGCATGTCCAGCTGGGAGGAGGCCTCGGGGAAGACCCAGGACTAGGTGGAGAGATTATATCTCCACACTGGCCTGGGAAGGCCTCGGGATCCCCCAGTCAAGCTTGTTAATATGGCTCGGGAAAGGGAAGTTTGGGGTCCCCCGCTGGAGCTGCCGCGACCCGACTACGGATAGGAGGATGAGGATGGATGGATGTTACCCCAAGCTCACAAGGAAAAACATAATCCACCCTGCCTGAGAGGAAATTATTTATCAAGATTAAAGAGCATCAGACCTTCATACAGAACTTGACATAAATGTCAAACAGATGTAGACTTCAAAAACGTTACCTTAATTCACTGCATTACTGAAATGCAATCTGCATTACAGAAGAGCGTTTTTATTATTGTACTTTATTTATGATAAATTGATAATTATGGGTGAAATGTTTCCCCAATCCCAGTCCTGGAGGCCCAATGGCCAAAATCCCTGCAGATGTATCATTATCAATCTCTGCAGAAGCCTGATAACAACCCATCCAGTTAAACCAGGTTTGTTGGAGCAGGTAGACATCTTAAACCTGCAGTGCAGTGGGTCTCCAGGACCATGGTTGGTTAACACTTGGTTAGGCCAACCTACCATTAACTTATACCAAAATACCAAACTTCTGATTCCATTCAAACCCTATGGTGCTGCAGCAGAAAGAACGTGCTGTGGTGGGAGAGGCCTGATAAGAACTGGTTGTTCCGTGACTGGTTGTCTCCATTCACATGAGGAGGGGGGGTCGAGAGTTCACACCCTACACTTAAAGTCTTCAGGCTGAGCTTTGAACTCGCGACCCACCGGCGATGAGGCCCTCCGCGCACAGTAGCTGCATTTACACATGCACGCTGAGTCCACGACCAGCACAGCGGAATCCAGAAGAGTCTGATACCATCTTCCTTCAGGGAGAGCTGTTCGGCCACCCCCTTTGTGTTTGTAAGAAAGCCTGGCGCTTAGCTCCGCTAGCCATAAATCATGCTAATTGGTGTACTGATAAAATGTCCGTCAGGCTGCAGTCACATTGTCTTGTGGCACCCCCGGTTACTGTTTAATCTTTGTTTAGCAATAGCTCATCTGTTAAATGGACTGAGGTGAGGAGCCCATCACAGCATTGTGTGATGCAAATGTTGGTCATTGGCCGGTTGACTTGCATGATGAATTATGTTACTTTCAGCTGCCTGAGACACAATGTATATTGTAAGGCCGAATATTGGAAGGTCGTATATCTGTACGATGACGATATGTCATTGTACAAGCACTCAACTTTTTCAGGGAGGTAGGAAAATAAAATGTGTGGAAAGATAACGGTTTTCTTCAGCGATAAGCCGTATAGCCGGGGTTGGGACTTCTCACTAAGTACTATTGACTTCCTGGCAAGGACAGAGCAAGGCCTCAGGTCTGAAGTGTCACATCAACAGACAGACCACACACACACACACGCACACACGCACACACGCACACACACACACAGCCTCTCATTTACCTTGACAGATTAATGTTAAGAGTTGCTCTGCTGCGGGCCATATGGCCAGGAACCAAGAGTTGTACTTCAGGGAAACATTTGTCTGGTAAATAATATCAAAGCTTGTTGAATCACATTCTTCTCTTCAAGACACGCTAGTCAGCGAGGCATGTTATGACAACAAACTTATGACAACACATGTGAAGATAAAGGACTCTCACGTCACCATAGTTCTGAGAAAGTTTATCTTAGATTACTCCGTTAAATGCGGACAGTTACTACCGTAGTATAGTCAGCCACATGCTGATAGATACATGCATCTCTGAAAAGGCCAGATAACTAACTAATGACGCAATGCAAAGGGATCTGCAATATATGGCCGTCGCTGTTCTTCACTTGGTTAATATATTAAGGAAGGTAGAAAAAATGTCAAATTCAGTGTGAATGTGTGCAGATAAACAGGGTAATTAAGATGAGCATGATCAATAACCACAAGCTGCGACTGTCCTTTGTGAACAAGACATGGGCAAACGGTATCGCACAAACAAATACCGCAATACGTTTTGCAAAACATACGGGTTCAATTGTTCTAAACGATGTCAAGCACGCCTAGCGATTTTGTCTTTTTCCTTTGTGAATATTTCTCTTTCACTTTCTCATTTACAGATGATGGACAAAATAAATGAATGATTCACGCCTCAATGTGAAGATATGATCGCCCCCACTTGTCTGTGATCAAGTGTTATTCAAAAACACTGTAGGTCAACATGAATAAAGATGTCTTTAAGTTATACAAGCAGAGATGGTCATGTATGTTAAGTGCAAACCCATGCAGCCTGTACTATTAAGTGCAGGAATGCAGCTACTGTGGATTATGGAACCCATGGCGCAACACTTTTGTTTTTGCCCCCATTCATCATGAATGGAACTCAAAGATCTAATACTTTCTCTATGTACACAAAAGGCCTACACAGATTTAGACATATTTGTGAACAATATTTGAGAGAAATTTTGTGTACGTGGAGAAAGTATTAGATCTTTGAAGAAAAGAAACAATAGTGTTGCGTTTATAATTTTGTTCAGTGTAATTTGAGCTGCAATTCTGTATGAAAAGTGCTATACAAATAAATATATTATTATTATTATTATTAATAATAATAATAATTAAATTAATTAATAACCGAGTAAAGAGGGTGAGAAAGAGGGGGTGGAAGGAAATACAAGGAGAAAGAATCCGAAGGAAGGCATCTAATATTATATTAAACGTTAGTGGAAATAGGCAGTGATCTTGCCTAATTTGAATGTAATGTAAGTACTGTAAGTGCTTTAATCATTCTGCTTCACTACAAACACTGAACATTGTTCTTTGGAAACCAGTATTTATTTAGTGGTACTTTTATGCCAATATGATTATGTTTCAACAAAAGTCCAGGGACTTATGATAATATTCACAGAAATGCTAAGCCAGTTCACATACATAAAACGTCTATCAGTATTTAGTTAAGAAGGTCAAACATTACTTTAATACGAGAAAATCAATTATGAATACAGGAGAAAATGGGGACTCAAATTATTAATTTAGAAGACTTTATATTCATTAGTGTTATCTGCCATCTAGAGCAGCAGTACGATGGAGTCATTCCCACCAGGATGTGTGCTCTTCAAAGAGAATAGGACGGACAAGGCACCGTGCCGCCATGTCTTGAAAATAATAGCTGACAAAGGTCTTCAGCGCTCGTGTCACGCTAATGCCCAGTGGCAGCAGAAACAGCGCCACTATATATACCAGCGCCTCGCGTTTTAACTCAGGGCCATAGGCCTGGGAATCTCCTTGGTTCCCGCCAATGCGGTCTGCAATCCGCCCCGACGCGCTTGCTGTAGATTGATGGGAGATGAGCGAGAGGCAGTGTTGCCAATTCCTTTCCAAAAGTCGCTAGAAGTCGCCAGATGACGTCATGCGCTCATTTGCATATTGATTGTGTCATCGCGTATTCATTTGAATCCTCCTGCCGGCCACCCTCCACACACACAGGCACAAGACGAGTTACTGACTGTCTGAACACGGCACAAGAGGAGGAGAGTTTTAGTTGTAGCCAATGGGCCTTCGCACAGCCTGACTATTCTGCTACCCCTGGTCAAGACTGGTTGCACTCCCCATTCTTGTTTAAAAGCATCGCTGCACTACAGTAACATAGGAAGTTAATTACAGGGGCTCCTCCGGGGTAGCTGATTACAGACGGAGATTTCAATGATATAGCACCGCAGCAACAGGCAATGCAGCAAACTTGTTAGTCCACCGCAGTCTTGTCTTGTAGGCTACTTTTTGTCGCCAACGTCAAATTATTGACCATGTCTGAACAATCGCTTTTTCGCATCGCTATTTCGCGTCACGCTTGGTGTAAAACGGCCTTAAACCTGCCTTTAAATTAACTCCCACGCTTACATGGTATCAGTGACGGCTCCTGCTCCACAAATTTGGGAGGGCAATTGTTTTGGTGACCCATTCAATAGCCTAGGTAAATTAAAGGTATCTAAATCAGTCTAGAGAAAGCTTGTCGATCAAAACAAAATAACCTCTTGCTTCCTTCAGAAGCTCTGCCCACCGCACACTGAAAACACAAAGCAAAGGCTAGGATATTGTTGTGTGTTGCGATCGGCACCACTTTGTTAGTGTTACTATTTACAGAG
>JAODUH010000011.1:1222665-1235894 GCA_027564835.1 Typhlichthys subterraneus | reverse complement strand
TATGTTTGTATGTTTGTCTGTTTGTTTGTTTTTTTGTATGTTTGTGTATATATATATATATATATATATATATATATATATATATATATATACATACACACACACCCACCCTGTGCAGGTCATAGGGAACACAACAATAGTCTATGTAATGCATTTCTAAGATGTAGGGGGCGGAGCTTCTGAGAGAGCACCTTATGGCAATGAAGTGAGGTGTTTTTGTTTTGATCAAGTTCAAAAATCAACAAGCTTTCTCTAGAATAACTTACTATACTTTTAAATGGGCTTCATGAAGTTTATACAAAATTCTGAAGCTGAAAATGTGGCAGCTGTCGCGTTGGATTGTGGAAGATGTGCCAGCCATTTGTTCCAGTGCTAACTTGGAAGTTAGATTAAGCTAACGCTTCCCTAAAGCATGACCAACAACATGTCGAGATTCTCACCTGTCTGGTGGCGAGTGGACGACAGCAAAATCTCCAGGGCTTACACCCGACTCCCTACTAGTATTAACTAATTGAGGAGACGCAGGGGAAAAAGACCCTTCACCGACATGATCTTGGCGGTGCCTCAACTTTTCTAACTGATTCAGCCACGCTGAGCTTTGAATCTGACAAGACAGGCAAGGCATTTGAAGTGAGCTCCAAACTGAGCTTCTGCAAATTATGTCACTACTATAGTAGCCTATTTGACATTAGATTTGGAGTGTTAAAAAAAAAAAAGCAGCCTAGGTAGTCAATAGAAATGGGTATGGCTTGTAAGTATCTTGAATGTCCTGTCCCAAATGCATAATATCTGTAATACTTCTTGACAGATCCTTCCAACCTCTTCCACGTTGACAGCCTCTGGCTCTTTGCTCCTCTCTGGGTGCATTTTCAGTTGAGAGGCGACCCTCACATCGCAGCATCTAATTCCCCCCACTCAAAGTCCATGTGCAAGGTGCATTACTATTGGAGCGATTTCAAACTGTCAGGAAGACAAATCAGAGAGGTTTTAACATCTACGTTTCCTGTCAAACTGTTCTTACAAGGCAATGGAGAGCTTTATTCACTCGACGCCATTTACTCGTCTTCATGTGTTCCAGTTGTACACCATTTGTATCATAATTCATGATTAGATAATGAATTCAATAAACACAGGGGTATTATAAGCAAGTACAAACATGTATGTTATAACAAAGAAAGTCACCATGATGGAAGAAAAAAATATGAAAAAAATAAATTATCTTGGTAGCCTCCCGTGTTTACAAAATACCCAACTCTAATCTAATACACACTGCACAATATGAAACTGCTTTACCTTCAGAAGATCGTGCGAATCACATTCTGGTGACGCCTGTTAGTCGAGGCTGTTCATTTCGTGATGAGAGCACTACTCTGAGTGACACAGCGAGCCCATACTTTGGCTAACCATTATTAATGTGACAGGCCTTGGCGAATGGCAAATTAATTAAACAGAAGCAATCGCCGCCGGCCTATAGTAAGGTCCTTTTAAGGCTGTTTTCGTGTGACAAGGGGGTCCTCCATTCAGGGTCCTCGGGTGTGAGACCTGACAGGTCAAGAAAGAGGTATGAAACAATGGTGCCTCTTACTGTAACCATCATCTTCCATTTTTTTTTACCCATCAGATGTGGTGTGCCCATCTCCCCAGTGAAGTGGCATGCCCTGTGCTGGCTGTCACAAGGTGAATTTTCATGTCAAGGGAATTGTTCCATTCCATTTGTTCCACATTACAATGGTTAAGGGTTTTATCGATCAGATTATTTTCTTGAAACCAGGCAGTTTGTTGTATTTTTTTGGGTTTGTCGGTTGGTTTGACCAAAATGTTGCACTTTTGTGTGTGTAGAAGAGTGTTTTTTTAAGCAGGACCCTCCCTTTACGGGGTTGTGAAATGCTTTTGGCAGGATACGAGGTTTTCAAAACTGGGGTGGGTCATGGTTTATGATCAAATATATTAAATGTTACCTTTAAGTCAATGTGCAGGCTCCACTAAAAGGCACTAAAGATTAATATGTTATTAGGCATTCCATATAATCTGTGATCCAGTATCTTTGTTTTTTTAGCAGATCTATTTTAGGACATGTGGTAATAAAACTACAAAGAGTGTACAAAGTGTGATACAATAAGTACATGCTATTATATGGCAGTTAAGGATCTTATGGTACAAATTATAATGCATATTATTGCATGCATTAAATTATAAAATGTATGATAGTCCAGCATTAAACGTGCATATTAAGCATTAGTGAATCTGAATTCTGCTGGTTATTGCTCCTTGACTAGGGCCAAGTACAATATAGTACATGAAACACTTTTGCCATAGCTTGATCAATTTTAGCTATTTTATTTATAATCATGTTTTGATTATAAATAAAATAGATGATGATAAATAAATGTGAGGCTTTCTTAGACAAATAATGCATTCGTTTCTGTATAAAGCGGTACAAAAAGTGATTTCTTTCATCAGACTAAAACATTAATATAGAAATTCAAATGAAGGCATATGGAGAACTCTGAACGGGAATTTCAAATTTCCTGTTTTAAGGTCAGAATACAGGTCCAACATATTTGCTTGTCAAGAACATAGCAAAAATGTTTTTTATATTTTACAAAGGGCACCTTAAAAATACAACTTCAAAAATGGAGATCACTAAGAAAGCAGCTACATTATAATAAACAGCAAATTGTAATGCTAAACATGTTAATTTGAGAATTACAGGACATATAGAAGGCTACAGACTATAGACACAAAGATGTCAGGTGAAAAGAGTGAGTTCATAAACATGTCAGTTTTAAATACTGAAATTATTTAAATACATTCTATTTAAAACATATTATTAATTGGAATTAATTATGCAGAGTATGCAGATATTCTGCCTCCTAATAAGTCAAATAGACTTTGACAAAAAAACAGCACCCCTGTAATCACAAAACACTTACAAACAGAACATTATAGAGGAAATTAAATTATATGGGCCTAGTTAGCAGATAGAAAATAGCAACCTAATGGTTTTTGTTCTACTGGATTATACAGTATAACTTTTTCTTCTGTCTTTGGTTTAAAATTTAGTTAGATGGGAAAACAAAAACAAAAAGAAAAAATAAGAGACATTTAAATTTATATTTTGCATTTGAGGTCAAGTCGGTTTTCATTGCTCATCTCTTTCTAACCACAGCGCAGCAGAGAGTTTTAACTGGCCTATGTAACTGATCTCTTATAATCGAATCTATGCTCTCCAAAATGAGGTAGCCTATGAGAAATAAGACAAGTCTGCATTCCCCTTTGACCTAAATCTGACTGACTGCGGAAAGCGTGTGGACAGTTCACAGATAACTGGCGTGCAAGGCAGAAATGTCAGATGCCTGTCTGTTTGATTGAGAGTCGATTAAGAGTCGATCAAAACGTGGAACATGCACATTCTCTAAAACCTTATCAGTAGACGGCCGGGTATCAGTAACTTTGAAAGCTGCAAGCCCTCATATGGAATATTGCTGTGTTTGGAGAGTTTATTAAAGACGTGTAATTCAGGAATAATTTAATTAGCAAGCCATCTGACAAATTTAGCGTGGTCGGCGGAGCTAAATTAATACCGGAATATACAATGCATCCAAACATGTCCACCTACCCAAATCCAAGCATTGACATTACGCATGCGTAAAAAAACTATTAAATTAAGCGAGTGCGCTTACATAGCAGCACATACAGCCTTTACAGTAAGGAGAAATATAATATACGGCCGTCTGCGGAGATAACGTCACATTGCCTTGACCCTCCAATCACCTCGGGGTCTCATTTGATTGGAAGGCGGCAAATGCTTTCATCGCGGGACTAATTCAGAGGACGCGCAGACGAAAGGGAGTGTTTAGCAGCCAAGAGCGACCTAAAGCGACGGAGCGCTCGGACCAGCCGCCACACTCTCGCAGTAACTCGGATGATGAAGTCAAGCCACGCGTTCCCGACTGTGATATGTGCGGATTTCTCTCAGACCTTCGTTACCTCTTTTAAAAAAGGATATTAAACGCAAGGCGTATGGTGCTTTTGTTACATCTAAGGGTTTATGCGTATGATATTTGCCAATATGACATTTCTTTTCTCAGCCTACTCATGTGTTTTTTTACATTTCCAATGAGAATTGGGTCATGATCACATCGCCCACAGTGTCTGTCTTGAGAAGTAGCACGAATCCGGCCTGGGAAAGCAGTTATTTGGTGGAGAGGGGCGCAGCAAAGAGCAACAAGCTTTTCCTTCATTCCGTTTCGCCCGCAGACCCTACTAGGCAGGCAAACCGTCTTCCCATCAAGATTTTGAAAATGCTCACGGCACGGGCAGGACACATTTTACACCCGGAGTATCTTCAACCGTTACCGTCAACACCGATCAGCCCTATCGAGGTAAGCGCCATTGGAAAACGAAGTTGCAATTATGCCGAAAATGTCTCCAGCGCAGTTTGACTTTAAAGCTTACGGTTGGTTATATCCGTGTGTTAATTGACTTCAAACGTGTTAAACAGTTTGTTTATTTTTTGTATACATTTTATTACAGATAGTCTCAAGCGAGAACAGATTTTTGAATGTTCTGTGTCACAAGTTTATGCGCAATGCGTTAAACCTGCATAACGCGCAATAAGCGTTAAAGGCTATGACACTGAACAACGCGTACAAGCTTTATGGGCAATTATGTGCTATATTAATCGTGTTATACCACTGTTCAGAAGAATTTACATTAATATTGTTATGTCTTATTTTTTAGTTGGACGCCAAGAAAAGTCCACTGGCTCTTCTGGCGCAGACGTGCTCACAGATCGGTAAACCGGACCCACCGTCTTCCTCCAAACTATCGTCTGTCACCTCGAATGGATCTAGTGACAAGGAGACCAAATCCGGACCGCTGAAAATGAGCGACATCGGAGCCGAAGACAAATCGAGCTTCAAACCTTACTCCAAATCGTCGGAGAAAAAGGATTCCTCCAGTTCTCTCAGTGGAGATAAAACTAGTTTCCGAGTGCCTAGCGCCACCTGTCAGCCATTCACCCCAAGGACAGGCAGCCCGAGTTCCTGCACCTCCGTGTCGCCTCTGCCGTCTGACGGCAAACAGGGAGACAAGGACGAAAAGAAGGACACTGACAACAACAAGACCCCGTCGTCGGAGAATAACGGCAGCCATAGGATAAGTGGGATTACCTCTGATGTAAACCAACCCCAGGACAGCGCTTCTGGAACAAAGACGGGCACGTCAGACACGACGTGCGTGACATCGTCATCTTCCGTCCTGGGGTCTGGGCTGGTAGCCCCGGTTTCCCCTTACAAACCCGGACACACAGTTTTCCCCTTACCCCCCGCTGGGATGTCTTACCATGGAAGTTTAGCAGGCGCATATGCGGGTTACCACCAACCCTTCCTCCCCCACGGAATGACGCTAGACCCCTCTAAATCCAGCAGCCAGCTTTTGAGCGCACAATTCGCCGCCGCCAGTTCCCTGGGATGCAGCAAGGCCGGGACGAGTCCTCTGGCCGGGGCGTCGCCTCCGTCGCTGATGTCTGCTAGTTTGTGTCGAGACCCGTATTGCCTGAGTTACCACTGTGCAAGCCACCTGTCCGGCGCGTCTAGTAACTGCTCACACGAGTCCGCCGCGGCGGTCGCGGCCGCCAACGCGCTCAAGTCCGGATACCCGCTCATGTACCCAACGCACCCGTTACACGGCGTGCATCCTTCAGCCCAGTCTTTCACCGGACACCCGTTGTACCCCTACGGGTTTGTGCTCCCCAATGACCCGCTGCCACATGTTTGCAACTGGGTGTCGGCGAACGGACCATGTGACAAGCGCTTTTCTTCCTCCGAGGAACTTTTGAACCACTTGCGGACTCACACCGCCTTTGCCGGGACGGAGAAGTTGATATCGGGGTACCCGGGCTCTTCATCGCTAGCGAACGCTGCGGCCGCGGCCATGGCGTGCCACATGCACATGCAACCCAACGGTGCCAACGGGAGCCCTGGCACGCTGACCCTGAGGAGCCCGCACCACCCACTCGGACTGAGCAGTCGCTATCACCCTTATTCAAAAAGCCCCCTACCAGCACCCGGAGCGCCCGTGCAGTTGCCCGCGGCCACGGGGGCCTATTATTCCCCGTATGCATTGTACAGCCAGAGACTCACAACAGCTTCGGCGTTAGGATATCATTAGAGAGACATAATTATTCTACATTCATTTATAACGGATATTAGACCCGAGGAGTTTTATATTGTACACAATGCAGGACTGGATCCATGTGGACTCGGTGTATTTATTATTTGCGATAGCTCCAAGCGTGACTAAAATAAAAAAGTATAATAGAACTTTCAAAAGCCTCGATGTGAATTATTTTACATATAGTCTATATGAATGTATTTGGGTGTTTGGACATGAAATAAGTTTTTATGGGCAATAATGGATTCTAGCTATGGCCGACATAGCTAGCTATATTATAAATATAAATTAGAAAATAAAGATTAGGCCTTTCCACACCAGGTTGTCTGGCACTCTGGCAAAAAAAAGAAAGAAAAACAAAACGATAGGCCTATCCTCTCATTGGTCTTTTATAAAACATCAGTTCGTATTAAAAATAAAAAATGTAAAGTTTTAGAAATAAAACATAAATGTAGCCTTATAATAGAATTGTCTACATATTTTCTTATACATTTAATTTAATTTAAAATATAAAATCCAGCCGGGTAAAAACGGTTACTTCATACTTAAAATCTTTACTTCAGAAAATATCATATCATTGTTTTATTTTTAGCACTCTGAAAACTACAAAAGTTTGAGAGTGCCCAGGACCCACACCCCCCAAATTCAGATTGTGTAAACTGTGAATTTCTCTAAAATATTTTTATTAAATAAAAACTCATGCAGTTTTGTTTACATATTAACAAGTGTTCAAAGCAAAATTCCTATATAATTAAATAATTAGTCAATGAATAGGTGAACAGTGGCTGAACATTAGTGCATGTGTGTGTGTATATGTGAGAGTACTGTATAATATACGGGCCACATGTTGTCAATCATTAGGTCGAGATCATCATAAACAGAGACAGATGGGCAACTGACACAAATGTATTGTGTAAATTCAAAACAATAATTTATACATATTTTGTTATTGCCCTAACGAAGCCATGAAGAAGTGGTCATGAAATAAAGGGCCAACAATTTAACCCTGCAAGACCTGCCTTGAGAAGAGTCACTCTCCAATACACATACCTATAAATATCTTTGTTTTTTAAACACATTCACCATCAATGGTCAGACAATATAATTTATTGGCTATGTAAATGTATCTTTAAAAAAAGAAACAAATAAAAACAATTTGCAAAAGTGTCTCATGGAGAGCCAAGTGATGTTCTAGTCTTACTAAAAGAAGTCTTACTAAAATAAGTCTTACAGCTTCAGGCTCTTACACATTAAGCTGCTGCCCAAAGTATCCATCCTCAATACCATATTCTATGGAAATCTGTCACCACCACCATGTATTGTGATTCAGCAAATGTCATCAAAACATCTCTTTCTTAGTGTAGATGAGTCCTAATGCAAGCTCAATGGTATACAGTAAAATATATGACAAGGCAGTCTATACCTGCATGGATTATATGATACCGCAATTTTTAAATGATAAACCAATGGAATGTGATTAAATGTGATGCAATATGGGATTAGTTTTCATTTGTTGAGAAAACTTCACAAAAGGTCACCAGGGAGTTATTTATTATAACTTTCCTTAGTTTAATTGAAGAAGGAATAAATAAATTAAAAAATGCGTGTGAACTTTAGGATATCTGGTTCAACATACGCTGTTTACAGCTAAACTAATGAGACAGCGTTTTACATATTAGCACATATTTTACCATAGCTGTAAACATTACATGCTGTAATGTTGACTTAAGTATTCAGTATATGCTTATCCCTCGGGTGACCCCGATATGTCACATATATCTTGCACAGTATTTGGGTTACAGCACCATGAGGATCTCTTTATGTTCTGACGTAAAACACAGACAGGACATGAGATATGTCATGACTCCTCGGTGAATCGCTTAGACGGACACCTGTTCTGCTTTGAACGGCGGCAGCACAGAGAAGACGTCTGGCTTTTCGACTGAAGAGGAAGAGATCAGTATTGGGTGGGCGGTCACCGGTCATAGAGAAACCCTGACATTAGAAATGGTGCGTGTGTGCTTGTGAGTGCGTGCGTGTTATGGCTAGCCCATGCATCACTTGTGGACATCTGCACGCCATGTGTTGCTCTATCTCTAGGGCTTATTGTCTATATCATAGATAATAAGCAGAGCTGAGTCTCCACCTTAAAGGTACAGTCAGTCTTTCTGAATACAGCTGGTTGATTATTTGAACTCGATCAAAACAAATACACCTCGCTCTTCATCAGCGCCATAGCGTGCTCCCGACGAAGCTCCGCCCCACACGTTGGAAACGCATTGCAGAGGCTAGGATCTTGTTGCGTGGTATGCATCACGTTGTGATCCCACTGACAGAACGAGGGCTGTGCAGAAACGGACAGCTAGCAGACCGCGAGGAGATCCCAAAATGTGCATTCGATTACAATCGCTGACTTTACCTTTAACCTTCTCATCTGTCCTCTGTTTGTATATAGCATTATCCTAGTGGTTTAAAGCGGAATTACAAAAACATGGAACACTGAAAGACCCTAAGAAGGCATTAAGTGAGAGGGTGAGGCTGTCACTATGCTTTCTACCCCTCAGCCATGTGCATGTTTCTGTCAAATAAACGGTGTGCTTGGCCAGACATTTGGAGTTCTGATGACGGAAAATTATTGAGGAATTCACCTTTAATATAGTGAACAATGTCAAATGTCCACAGATGTGTTAATGGATTGGATTTATTGAGATAAAGGCTATCGTTCAAATTATTTTTAAAAAACTGTACACAGTGATTATATATGTTGTAATTATATAATGGACTTAGCACTTTTTTGTCAGTAATATTAATGATCTAATCAAGGGATTTCCTGTTGTTGCCTAAATGCTTGGTCATTTGTATAAATCTCCCACAATGCTTATGTACTCCATAGAGGCAATGGGATCAGTGTTTATGGATTTGAAAGGAAAATATATGACCTTTTGCATGTTCAATCAACTGAGAAGTGTGTGTTCCATCATCTCGAGAAACGGTGCCAGTTTGTTTTCGCTGGAGAGCGACTTTGGCTTCTCCAAACAAGCCTTGTGTTTATCATCACTCCATCATTTCCTCCCCTTTGACAAGCAAAGTAAACCTTGTAAATATATCATTAAGGCTGTTTTTCTTTTGCACATCACTCTGTTCTGAGCCACTGACCCATGGCTTCATACTTCATTGACCTGAAAACCTGGCAGGACCTACACACCGACATTAGGGAAATAGGTTTGATACTGTACATACCACATACCATAGCACAAACAAGCATACATTAAAAAATGGGGGATTGGGGGGGGGGCAGCCTACTTTCCTCTACCTCAAAGTCTATACAATGGGCAAATGGAGAGAGGGCATTTTTTTTTCCCTTGAAGAAACTGTCAACACCAAAAGCAAAGGAAAAAGAAACATTGAGTTAAACTGTGGGCTCTTGTCTGTCAGCACTCAACGTGCCCCATAATTTACACGCCACTGACAGAGACCATTTTGAAGCCACGTCATGCAGAGCAAACTTTTTTTTTTGTCTCCAAACGTCTTGCGAGTTGACTACTGGTTGGTGCTGGGTGATTAATGACTTTTATGGCCTTATTGTGCTGAAGGTGGCTAATTAACTGCAGACTGGCTGAAGACATGCTATGAAAACCTCCTCGATAACCCCGGACGTCTTCCTCCCTCCAAGACCTGGCATGTGGAAGCTTTTACTGACACATTTGCAAGAAGCAGACCAACTTTGAGTAAGACGAATGGTCTCCAAGAACGGTAAACAGACTTTAATTTAACGGTATTTAAATGTATGACATATTGTGCTCCTTTAGCTGTTCGTGCTTTTGGGCCGGGGAGCCTGGCCAAACCCTTCCTGCTGTTGGTTTAAAATTAGGCTCGGCATATTCATTCAGGGATTTTCTGGGTACGATGGCTGGCGAGCATGTGTTTTTCGCCTTTGAGATTTCCGCAGCTCTTTCAGGCCGCGTTACAGGAGACAAAGACGAGCAGTTTCTCTAGCATGTACGAGCCTTAACTACGCTAAACAGGCTGCCCTTGTGAACAAAAACGCATCCAGCAGAGAGCTGCAGCAAACAAAGAGACTTCTTTGGAAAGCAAAACATGAACGAGGAAAGCAAACACTACATCTAAAAAGGGAAAGAGATGCCTTCCTTTAGGATAGCAACTTGGTGTGAAAAACACTGCTAGCCAGATAGCTATCCGCTATCACACCCTTCCTATAATTAGTTTTTTTTTAACATATTGCCGTGTTTGCAGTCAAGTCGACGGGGTAGCTTAATCAAGTTACTATCGAACATGTGCTCTTCGCCAAGCGTGACAGTTTTAGTGCCAGAATTATGGTCTTGACCTACGGGAAGAAATTAGCTGCTTGGTGAAGTTTCCCCCTCTGGTGAAATATATTTGTTAAATCAACACACACGGAAGATAGTGGGAAACAAAAATGTCCCCCACCCCAAATAATGTAGCAAATGGACGACACTGCTTTGACCCAGACGGGTACAACATGCATAATGCCAGCTGGCAGACCATTATAGGTGATGGACATTTCACTCTCCTAAGTCAAATATAACAGACTGCTGTTCATTAATATACAGGAGGGCCTGCAGAATTGAAGCTGCCATCTGGTTAAATTGACAGTATAATCTACAGTCATGATTAGGTCTGAGGAGCAGTTTCTCTTTAATCTTTTTCATCTTTAAAAAATATATATATATATTTCCATCTGCACCGATTTGGCACTTCATTTTTCTTCAAGACAAATTGACTATTTTCTCCTGATCCAAAATTAGATCGGCAGAAAACAATCAATCTTGCAGAGGGGCCTGGGAAGAGAATTGCGACTTGGATTTCATTTCTCTCCTTCTTGTTTTTTAGTGTCAGGTCTCAGCTCAATGCAACCGGCATTCCTCCCATGATGCTCTCTGCTCGGTGACATCACCATTCATCCTGCCACCCCAACCCCCCCACCAGCCTAATGATGCATATGAAAACGGGCCTAAAATATAGTGATCCAATACTGTGTGTCACTTGTGAGCGTGGTACGACACCATGACCAGAAACTAGACTGTGGGAAAAAATCCACCCGCACGCACGCGCACACCTCATCCAAGTCTGCAAATTAGCGAGATGACACAATTGTCAGGTGCCAGCCTACTGTGACAGTTGTCCCCCATTACGGGAGCAGTGATGCTTTCGCTGCATGACAAAAAAAGAAGGAAAAAGGAGAATAGTTCTGTCGTTTTTTTTTTTTATATAGGAGACCTGTCTGTCAGCTTGCTCTCAAGTCAAAACAAATCACCAGCACCCAGCTGAGGCAGAACATTCAGGGGCGTCGGGACGAAGACAAATGACCTGCGAGCCTTTGAAGTGCTCTGGCAGTTCAGGTGGCTCAGCGCCGCTGACACAGAAATACACACAACACAGAGACCAATAATGAGAACATTAAACATTCCAGCCACCTGACAGGCTGACACAAACAGCCTGGCCTCACATCAATCATCCGCAGAGATGTAACCTTGACAATTAGTCCGCCGCGATACTCCCAGTAACCCATAGGGGCATGCGACGCGGTGCGACTCCACTTAAGGCCTTTAATGGGGGGAGGGGGGAACAAAGAGCTTAATCGAATTCCTTAATTCTGATTGATACAGACATGCTCTGTGACAGACACGGCAATGGATTAGTCAAACACACATAATGGATTCAGAAAGAGCTGGAAAGAGCTAGAAAGTACTAGAAAGAACTACAGTAAAGGGGTCTCTGTAGCTCAGCTAACAGGGAGCAAGTGAACATACTGTAGGTCAATTATTTCTCCGGCTCTCTTTGTAGACGTTATGGTTAGGAACATAAAAATGCACCCAGCATAGGTTTATGGCACTGCCAGAGCAAATATGTGCATTAATGAGGCCTCAACGGGCCTCTGGAAGCCGTAAAAATACTTCCATTGGACGTAACACTTGTGTTTGAGTGCAACTCCAGGCACATTGACATAAAACATCAACGGTTATATAATGGGCTGCTAACGAGTGTACACATCATACATCTGTATCTATATAGACATGATAAATATCAAGCATCCTGGTAAAAAGCTCCCGTAAATACAACTTCCTATAAACCTCTATTATCAATAATGAAGTAAAAAAAACAACAACAAAAACACAAGCATCTATTTCAATGTCAAACGTACTGCTCATTATTTTATTTCTGCAGTCGCTCCTTATCTCTAATGCGCCATCCAAAACGCCACAGTCCGCCTTAAAAAAAAAATCTCAGTTGACCTGCAAAAAAACCCAGCAAGGGGCCATGTTGTCAACACTCCATTCACTCCAACTGTGTAGTTACGGTATGACAAATGAGCCAAGTGAAATGACATTTCCTTTTTTCCTCCACACCTGTAGAGAAAAAGAAAATCATATGACAGATAGATGGATGGCTCAACTTTAAAAAACTACTGTAAACCCCTCCCCCCCTCCCGCCTTTCCCCCGCTCATTTGAGGAAGCAGAATACGTTAGCCTCCGCTAGGCCGGTGACTGTTTACAAAAACTACCTGAGAGTGAGTCGTACAGCTCCAAGCCCTGAGGATGATGAATGGCTTCGCTAACCAACTGGGATTGTGGGCCCAAATGAGGACCGAGCTAATTGCCGTGCGAAATTCTTTGGCATGAATGGAAAGAGATCGCAGGCGAGCTGTAGCCAAAAAGGGCCCAGTTGCCGCACTGAACTCTTAAGTTGGCGTTTGCTTACAAGAGTTCACATGGTGTCCATAAATCATGGACTGCTTACAGCTGAAACAGGCCTTAGTCATCAGCATGCAATAGACTGAGTGACATATTCCATCCTGAATACATTAGCCCCCCCAGTTCAAATGAGGCTCCATTTTTTTTATTTTATTTCCTTTACCATCTTGAACCTCGCAGGAAATGATAACCAGATGGTTTAAGATTGCTGTATATAATGTATAGCTGAGCTCACATGGAATAAGGAGATACTAAAGAAGAAAAACAAGAACATATTATTGAGGAAAATGACAGAGGTCAATGTGAGGTATCCTGGT
>JAODUH010000011.1:1182959-1222565 GCA_027564835.1 Typhlichthys subterraneus | reverse complement strand
TTTTGTCACATTTTTTATTAAATAAGAAATGTTGCCTCATGTCTATCATTATGAAATGTTAATTGCCGCCTAATAGACTGATCTAGTCTATTAGGCGGTCTGAATGACTACATCAAAATGGACAAGGCACTGCGTAGACGTGCATAGATAGGCCTAATTATTATGGTGGCGTTTTTTTAATACCCATTACAATATTAACGGTACTGACTTGTTTGATGCTTATAATATTTGAGGTAAGCGCAGTTTAAGATACTTTAGGAAATACAAAATACAAAAACCCAGCCTTTATTTTTGGGCAAATTAAAACCTTATACGCATGCGCACACATACTGTTTACAGTAGCTACAGCTGTAGTCAGATTTTACGGCCTATTATTGAGATCTCACGACCGACTACCGTACTTGTGTGGTTCTCAATCTATCGACAATTCCACACATGCGTGTTGTTATTCGCTATTGACACTCCCACTATTCTATTCACATTCAGTTCGGAAGTTTTTCCATATATTTTTTCCCTATATCGTGTGGCTTTCAGTTTTCATGAACTGAAAGCCACACAATAATTCGATTACAAATAATTAAATTAAAATAATACATAAAATAAATAACAGATTAATGTCAGGTATTCGCTTGACATGAATCTGTGTTTTCATTTTTTTTTTAATTATTTTACTTCAATTATGTAATAGAATGAATAGTCACATGACTGACGGGTTTAACGTGGGTAAGTACGCTGAGCTCAACAGTTCAGCTCAGCTTGCAAGGCAGGCATACATTAGCACGCTTGGAACAAGGAAGGTGACTTTATGTGTCAGGCCAGTTACATTAAAACCAAGTTCAAAATATATATTTCAACTACATTTCTAAAGAAGCATTGTTCAGGTCTGCCACACTAGGAATTATATTTGTTGCCGGTTACGACTTTGGTAAGGGGAATATTGTACTTGTCTTGTACTGTAGAAAGTAACTATATGCACTTAAATATACAGTAAAAATATTAGGAGTGTAGATAGCCTACCACGTCACGTTTAGAATATACAAAATGTGTATACAATTAGGTAACTTTCGTTATTTTAGCCTATATGCGTTATTGTGGATTGTTGCATGTTTTCATCCTACACCCCAATCAAATATATTAAATGTAGCCTACAGTAAAACGTATTTGTGACAGCATTAAAACTGGAACACCAATGTTGTTACAGTATCCGATCTTTAGTGGCACACGATACATACTGTAACAAAGAGCAGATACTGTATTTTACAATGAAATCAATTGCTTGTCACTTTTATATTTTTTTATCTTTATTCCTAAAGGAAAAAGTAAATCAAGAGCTGCTAGTATGCAACATTTAAAGAGCGACTGTGGGGGCAAAAACAATCCACTGATGCAGTATGTACTTCAGCATTCCCTGAGGGAACATCCAGCCCTGAAAAAACTCAGATTGGTAAGGAAGTTCCAGTGATCTAGGCTACGGCGATCATTCAGTGAATTTAATTCAGTGTTATTAAATGTAAATCTACATCCATAAAATGTGCTCTCGCAGAAAAAGGTAATATACGCGCCATTTCTGTTTTACATTGCAATTTATATATTAAAAAAAGTGTCATATAACCCGTCTCCCGTATGCTTTCCAGAGGACAATGGAGGACTCCTGGAATGCCATTATGGTCGCCTGTGAGCAGTCACAGTTCATGGCTAATCTCGCAAAGCTAATAAAAGCAAAAAAAGCAATAGAGATTGGTAATGGAATTGAGTTCTACAATAACTGAAACATTAATCGTATCTACTGTGGTTAAATGTCTATTTGGATGACACTTTCATCAAATGCATGCCCAAGTCATTCATATTGTTTTAAGTCTTATCCATGGATATATATTGAAGGTCTACAATAAAGCCTGTTGTGCTTGCAGGAGTTTACACGGGATACAACGCATTGAATATAGCATTGTCATTGCCTGAGGACGGGACTTTAGTGGCTTGTGACGTTAATGAAAAGTACACCAACATTGGGAAACCGTTCTGGCAAGAGGTAAAATATAATTTCCCATCAATTACTTTAACATACCCACCAAGACTTGCTCACAGTTAACATGTTTTATTCTTTTCATTGACAGGCTGGGGTTGATCATAAAATTGATCTACGCATAAAACCAGCATTGGAAACTCTAGGTACAGTAGCATAATATACTTTAACTATGTCCCTGTGGAAGGTTGAGATTGAAAAGTATTCTACACTTAACATTTTGTGCTATCACCCTAGGAGCTTTTTTTTTGGACGAGTTTATCCCATGTATTTCCTCATCACAGTATATCAAAAAGTAGTCTCTTCTGTCAATTAGCACTACGTCACTTTTAAGCAACTCTGTGTCAAGGCTGGAGACTAAAAAAAAAGGTAGCTATCTTGGAATAGATGTAAAGGGTGGTAAACAAACAAATAGCATTAGCTGATTAGCATACGTCTGGCCAAGATCCTGTGCAACTAAAACAATCTGTGCATTTAATTGGGTGTCTTTTCATCCGGTTACCTTTCACTGGTCACAAAGGTGATTCAGTTTGAAACTCCAGCAAAACATTACCCTGACCGATTTCCACATCAGTCTGAATCCATTTTCCACCATGCCAACCAGCTCTCACTGGGTTGCTTATCGTAGGCCATATTCATGCCTGATAAGCACTTTACCCAAACAATCTAAATAAAAAATGGAGACCTCTTTCAAGCTATTAAAAAATAATTAGTTTCGCTGCAATTAAAGTATTAGCACCTCCCGGCCATGCTCTTTACTAGCTGGCGCTTCCTGGTTTCCCATGTGACCGATCACCACAGTTAACGTGTTACAGGGACACTGCACAAACATTTCCTAGAGAGGCTTGAACATTGTTAAAAGTTTAATACCTTGCATCTTCTCATTGTCTACTCTGTGCTTTCAGATGAGCTGCTGGCTGCCGGGGAAGCAGAATCGTTTGATTTTGTCTTTATTGACGCAGACAAGGCAAATTATGACAACTATTACGAAAAGTCCCTGCAGCTGCTGAGAAAAGGAGGCGTTATTGCCATTGATAACGTAAGTGGTTAATTAATGTACAATCAATTACGAAAACATTTCATTATTTCATCAACTCTAAATGCCCCGTTATCTTAAAGCTAAGTACTTGACTTGTTCATTTAGTCTTATTGGCAAAAACCTGTTAAAACCTATTACACACCCCCAGCCCCTTTTTAGGGTCGCCCCCCACCTTCTCTCCAGCGAAGCATAAAGTGTGTATTTCCTCTCCACAACATTTGTCATACTGTATGATACATGGAAACACTAAGCGTGGATATTTGAGTTTTAGTATGCAAATATCGTATATTTTGCGCACGCACACCCTTGTTTTGCTAGGTAAACAACACTGAATATGGCTTTGGGTTTAATATGTAAACACAGTGGTTCTCAAAATTCTCTTGGACTTGGACTCTAGGTGCTGTGGAGTGGGAAGGTGTTGTGCCCAGCTGCTGATGACGTCGACACCCTGGCCATCGACAAGTTGAACAAGAAGTTGCACAGAGATATCAGAATCAACATCAGTATGCTGACAGTGGGAGATGGGCTCACGTTAGCAATGAAATTGTAATGTCTAAAACTACTAATGTTGCAACGTCAATGCTTTGTGATGTTTGGAAGACCTTTGTGCTTTACTGGTGTAACTTGTGTTCTCAAATAAGTTAACCCTTGCGTTGTCCTAAGGCCAAAATGACTGCCAGCGCAATTCCGGCCTGCTGGAAAGTGTAGCCCTTGCGCTGTCCTACATCCAAAATGACCCACATTGTCGCTTCGGTTCGGTTGGATCCCAGGGGCACGCCGTGTACGCGCTAGCACGATGGCTAAGCAAAGAATAAGGACAACACGAGGGTTAAACAAAGACCACTTTAAACTATACACCAAGTGGTAATTTTAATAGATGATTTAATAATCAATAAAAATGTTTACTTTGTTTTTATACAATTAGGTATGTCTGGTAATGTAATATTGTTTAAGAAAACCCAAAACATAAGAAAATAGATTTCAAGACTTTATTGCAAAGGTAGACATTCACATAAGGACATAACTCCTGACTAAGTGCTCCAGTCGCCAGCCATAATAAAAGGATTTATTTAACTCTTAAGTCACTGAGGAAAATAAATCAATTTGGCATTATCTCGTAGCTCTTTGCAGTGTTCATATCTTAGAAGCAGTAATCAAGATATCCTCGGAATGCCTTACACTTAAGACAAACCAAGACAATGGCATAAGCATATATTATAGGTGCAACTCTCTCATGAAACATTCCCAATAACAGATGTGCAAATGACACAGGATAAGTTTGAATCAAATGTGCTACTGTGCAAAATTAACAGCTTCCAATGACATGACCACACTTAATATTTTCTACAGAAACATTTAGCGGTTGTCAAACTAATGACACCGAAGTTCAGTCTCAACTAAAGAAAGGAAATTGTTTACTCAAAAGCACAAAGGGGTGTCGGTACTGACTGACTCATTTACCCGTCTATCGAACAGACGTGAAGGACTATGACCAGAATGAAAGGAGAAAGGAAGGTGGCTCCAAAACGTGTCCATCGAAGAGTATTCAATGACTGTGCTTGTTGCTTTGGATTGGTCTGCTTGCCAGAGCTGCACTGACCAGGTACAAACGTATGAGGCCAGGTTCTGTTGATATCCTCCTTAATGTGATTTCTCAGGCCTCCAACTCCAAACCCAGACCCAGCTTGTGACCGCCAGAATTTATACTCTTTCCGTCCACCAATGCCGACATGACTAGCTTCATACCTGAATCGAAGAAGAAATGTATCGGGTCAGACTCCCCACAAAGTCTGACACATCAATGTATGACACAAATAATTCAGCCTCAATAAATCATATATTCCCGCTGTGTTTTAACAATACATGTTCTGACTGAATCCAACACATGCACACACACACACAATGTAAGCATTCACGCACACACAACCAGAGTTTTTTTACACCATGAGGTTCCACGGCCTCAGAAAATAAAACCTTGTAGTGAGTTTATAATGTATTTAAATTGCATCCTAAAGAAAAGGTCAGACTTACCAGGCCGTAGAATCTGTGTGTAGCCAATTCCCACCAAGCTGGCATTATTCACTTTAGCCTAAAAAACATTAAAAAAAAATCATTAGAGCATTAACAAAATCTGTTTAATAATTTAAGAGATAAAACACTTCCTAGTTTGGTTACAGGAAACAGCAAAACCACAACTTGAGGCCCACTTTGGTTGTTAAAACATTTGAGTACCACCTTCCCAAATAAATGAATGAGATTAAAAAAAAACATTTTTGACTTCCGGATCGACACACACACTATACCTGATGATGTGGCGTGGTAATGTTCAAAGACTGGTCATTGAAATAATGTATTTGAAACTTTTTGTGTGTGAATTATTGAGCATATTTTGATATAAACATTACTAGCTTTGTAAAATTACAAAAAAAAAAATTCTTTTGTTTCTAACCATTTGGCAGTAGACTACAACTGCCTCGGCCACCACTAGATGGCACTCTGAGGAGAACGGATATGCTCAGAATGAAGAGGACACTATAATCAGATATTGGAAACAGAGAACTCAAGGAACAGCACATCCGCATTTGATGTTTGGAAGGGGAGGACTGCTTTTCACCTTATATGCAGACCACAACGACCCAGTGCTCCATCCAAGTCAATGAGGAGGTACACAGATTTCACCATACTAATTATTCCTCTCTGGCTTAATGGGTATTTTGAGTATATTGCCACATTAATTGCCAAGGACCTACGATCAAACTGAGGCCACAACGGTACTTCTGCAGCAAACAGTTCTGAGGTAAATTGATTTTTGTTTCAAGCCATGCATGGTAGATTTAGCTGGGAGCTGCTTACATCACCCTCCACAGCAAAATACCGTTGGTGACCCACCCACTTAAGAGACTGGAAGCGTTCTATTTTTGCTTCTGTTGAAATGAATCACAATGCCCCATCTTTGTCGTTATTCAAACATCTTTGCCTATAATCGAATGGTAAATTAACTTGCCGATATGGAGGCGCTGGGGTCCAGCTGGTATTTGGCAGCAATGCCGAAGCGAGTGCCGTTGCTGCCCGCAGACCAGGCCAGGCTCACAGCGGTCTCCAGCTGGTCGTTCACCTTCTGGTAGATGGAGCCGGTGAACTCTGAGCCGTCGGCACTGGACAGCGCAAGGGTCAGACAGAGGATGGGGTGTCAGCAAGGTCGGACACAAGCAGGGCGCTGACAAAAAGCCTCTCGAGACCACCCTAATCTTGGGAGCTTCAGTTTAATTTTGCAGTGAGAATCAGTCTGGAAAGCCTCGGAATAATTTTGAATGTGTCCGAGTAGCAACTGAACTATCCAATCAGCATTGTGTTAATAGCTATAAGGGCGTGGTTTAGGTGTGCTGACCATGGTGCCGACAGCGAAAACGACCAGATGCTTCATCCAATCAACTGCCAAGTATTTTTTTTTTTTTAAATACAGCCATTCACAAATAGTTTCAATGTACGGCTTCCCAGATGGACATGTGACAACAATTCCTCTGGCATGTCAGGTTAGCTGAAAAAGGCCATCGGTGTGTGATGTCACACATGCAGATGTGAAATATAGTTGCTCCAATACTTCAATCCAGTGTAAACTTTAACAAAATGTAAAATGGGTAGACATTATTCTCCAATCAGATGGACACACAGAAATTATCACATTTGTATACCCAATAACAGAAATGGCGTTGCCTGTCGATGCCACATTATGAAGTAGTTTAAATCAACCAGCTATAACACCAAATGATGCAGTAAACATGACAGATCAGATCACAAAACTGGCGGCGTAATCTCTATAAAAAGATTTCTGCATATTAATATTCAGAATCTGTAGGCAGCAGCATAGGATACTAGTACCGGATGCTTCCTGTTTATAGTTTGTAATGTAGTGAGCGTAGTATTGACCAATCACGTCAGTGCGGAGAGAGCACTAGTAGCTCAAGTAGAAACTCTGATTGTAAAGGATGACAAATGTTGTCTTGGCCAGGATATCCAGACCCCTGGAAATACCCCAGGGATCTTGACCCAGAGGTTTAACATAATCTTGTAGGGACATGGTTTCATAATTAAATAAACATATTATCTCATACCATACTTCAAAATACCAAACAGTCCAACGTAACCTGATTTTATGATAATCATTTGGACTGTTTTAGTAGATAACGGCCAAAGAGAATTCTCCTTATTGCCTAGCCCTAGTAACAACAGTCAAAAGATGGTTTGATGACCTACACATTGGTGTGCAGCTGGAAGTCTCCGGTCTTGTATCCGATTGCAAAGTTGCTCTGTCTCATCTTGGACTTTGCTGTGTCAAAGCTCATCTGGTAGCCGCCCAGCCAGCCGTCGTAGCCCCCCACCGCGGCGGCGTGGATCGTGGGTCCGGCAAAATCAAAGTCCACATCGACTCCGAGGTTGACGTATTCACGTTTATAGGCCGTCTTGACCTTGCCACTCTTCTTGCTATCAGGTGACAAAGACGATAGAACATTTTTTATCTAAAAGAAGTTGTGGAAATGCACAACTTTACGAGGCAAATTTATTCATTATCATTTAGGCGGATTCACAACAGCATTATTACCCAGTGTTTGGGGAAAACGTTGTGTCAAATGTGAGCTTCAGCCCTTTGGTGATCTGAAGAAGAAGCAGTAGCACATTGTTAATTTGGTGGAATTCACAGTGTGTAGAGGGATCACTGACACAGCATTTAAATATGGATGCACAATGACATGTTCATTGGCCGGTTTCTATTACTGTTTTGTTCTCCCACATCTGCCTGATTCCTATTTTCACAGTAAAGCTTTCACAATGCATTCTACAACTCTAGGTCATTTATATTACGACGTCTTAGACACTAGCCTTTTCACACATTTACAAGGCGTTTCAACAGAACATTAATACAAATAAACCACGTAGCTTAATCTCTTCAGTGAGATTAACTATATATAATATATATATATATAAAATATATTAATGCTCAAAGTTGAATGTCTAATATAAAACCAATTTTACTCTTCCTCGGACAGCGAAGAATGTCCACACTGCAAACATGGTTCACGTCAGTGTAGGAAACTATGACAGCTGGCTACAGTTCTAGGTCACTAAAATAGATTAGAAGTTCGTTACTGCGCACGTGAATATAATGTCAACGTGGTGCATGTATGCCGCATCTGTGTAAATATGATAACCTGCTATATTTCGACAACGGCGGTCATGGAAAATCAAGGTTAAAACCGGTAGATTCCAGTGACCGGCTGATCACACAGCATATCTCTAGATTTTAATATGATCACCTGATCTTCCACACATATTTCTGTTCCCAGTGTGTTGTCCGTGGTCCACTTCTCCGTGAACTGGAGCCCATACTCATCCCACTTGTACTTGGTTTCCAGGCTTCCAATGACCTTGCTGGTGTCTGTGTTGGATGAGCCAGATGTTTTGAACTCCTACACCGGATTCAAGGGGAAAAACAGCACGCTTTAGATGTAGATGAAAATACGTGAACATTGTACACATTTGAACTGTATTCTGTATTTGTATTAAATATACAAGCAGTTATGCTCACCACTCCACTTGAAGACTTTGTCTTCACATCAAGTTTAATCTGTCCAAAACCTGCAAATACATTTAGAGTGAAAGAGCTTAGATAGTATGAGGTTACATACATAAATGGAATGCATCTGTACGTATGCATTATCGTTAAGATCTTCTTTTGATTTACCATATCCTTTATTGAAAATATCCTTTGCAGATTTCCCAAGGTCAGCGTATGATGGAGGGACAGACATTATTCCTGCCACAAATAAAATGTGACAAAATTATATGTTGCATAGTAGCCATGTAAATGAAAAACCACAACCAGGAGCACTTGCTCCTATAAATTACTGCATTACACCTTAAAACATTTGTCATAATCACACAATGCCATATCTGTTACGGACACGGGGTAGGGATCCATTCTTCAAGGATGATCCCGACAAGTGGAAAATACCATGATGATCAGAAGTTATTAATAATAAAAAAAACATGACTTCCATGATATATAGTTATAGATTATAGTTCTATTGAAAATCCATGGCAATAAGGGGACTTTCTGCAGAAAATCTTAGTTTGCGTCTTCACTTTAGATATCCATGGGCTGTGCCTGTGCACTTCACTTCTCGGTGACTAATACAGAAGTTATGACTCACAAACATCGTAGTACTTGACACGCCACATCTGCAATCACAATGAGGCCTTTGAATGATATACAGCAAATGTGATTAATATGGAATGACAATTATTTTTTTGGTCTTAAACTTAACGTTTCAAAATTAGATAGCGAAGTTAGGGTGAGGGTGGGGTCGGGGGCGTTTCCTTCCTTCCTTCAGTCCTTGTAAGCATAACGAGAATCTTAAATAGGCCTCACGTTGCAGCCGAAACAGAAATATACGTACATCCCACAACAAAAAATTGCATGAAAGTGTTACCGCAAATGTTTTAAACGGGAATAATTACTCACCGGTTTATTTTATTGGATAGCTCTTAAGACAAAAGCCGAATGTAGCAAGCTCTGGGCTGCTATAGGGCGACGTGAAGGAGACCTCAAACAACCGAACCTTGCGACCTCGGCACTACAGGACCCCGTATTTTAGAAGGCTATTACTTAGCCCGTCTAAAATGTTAGTATTTCCGGATATTAGAAATTCCAGTTATTGTTATACATTATTATTTTCAAGTTAAACTAATTATTTAATGTAAGATTAATTTTAGAAATCTAATACTTGATTCTTGATCGAACGCGTGCTCAATCAACGTGTCGGCACGGCTATTTGAAGACCTCTATGTCACCATGGTAACATTTTATATGTGGCATTTTTGACACGTGATGAGGATGGCACATTTCTATTCCAAGTGTCACTATTATTGCTATGAAAAATACGAATTGTGGTAGAGTACGTTTGTGTGAATAATTGGCCCATTTGTCAAAATCAGGTAAATACCCATGGTAAATACAGATGCTCAATTCATAGCGCACCAGCAATGACAATATATTTGTTTCTTATGGTGTTACTCTTGGAACTTATTAAACTTACTGAATAATACTGATTAACAACTGGTTTTGCATGAAACACAAACGAATCAGAGTTTTTAGTGTGATTTATTTTACAACTTTAATTACTGCAAAGGACAGAATTTGTAATGAAGACCATATCATGCCTCAATACAGTAGATGCATGGTTTGTAGCTTCTAAATTACATCATTAGAAATGGTAAGCTCAAAATACAATGTCATGACTAAACAATTACAACAATTATTTTAGTGGCAAATTGGTGGTTGTTGTAATGACATTTTAATTCACCTTTACTTTCAAGTGTTTTCAACAAATACATAGTTATGAGCAACTGTAAACATACTTCCATCAATGTGCATGTTGCAATGATAACCTTGTATATGAAATATAAAAATACCTATCGACCTTTACAAATTGAAATAAATTAACGCATTATAAACAAATACATACAAATGTAAGGGTCATCATAAGGAACAAATACAAGCATTACATAATCAATGTAGTATGATGTCATGAAGACTTGTCTTTTACATCATAAAGAAACAAAAACACTACCATTACTTACAGGCACAGGACCGATTCAGCTAAGATGAAATAGACCGGCTGTAACACCCAAGGTAATTGGCAAATGGATTGACAGTTTAGAAAAATGTGAACCATTTTTCATTCCATATTTTTGGCTCATTTATAGATTTGACAATATTATCTACTAGATCTATGAATGAAAATGCAAGTCAGTTAAACAATACAACATAAAGAAATGTCTACTCAAATGTTAATCTTACAATCCATAACACTGTCAATAAGAAATGCAAAGGAATTAGCAATATTTTTCAGCAATGACAGGAAAAAGTACACATTTTGCACAATATTTGCAATGTTTTTTTTTGCTCTAGAATTCAGCCACTTTGATTTGTTGATTGAAGTATTGCTATTACTGTGGTCCATATACAGTAGTTCTGTATAATAAGTGATAAAGGGGGTAATATTTCAAAAATTATAAAAAAAAAAAAGTTTCATTGTGTATGTACTATGTATTGCAGAATGCAATTAGCTAATATTATGCCTGAGAATTCTGCTGTTGTAGTTTCTCACTCGCACGTACAGGTGCGATCCAGCTACTATGCCTGTAGCCACAAATCGTAAAGTACAAAAAGAAATGAAGAAAAAAAAAAAACATTTTCCATTTTAGAGGAGGAAATTACTGGGAAGGAGTAGCACAGGGAGATTACAGGGTCTGTAACGAGCTAAGGGGAACCTTGGATGTGGTTTGAATCCTGCTGCTGCAATGGGCTGACAGCGGGAAGCACGCTAGCCGCAAAGTGTGCCCCGTCAGGCCATGGCACTGGTAGGACCACGTGAGCCACCTTTATCTATTGGTGCTACATGTCAAGTGAAGACACCACTCACGCACACATGCACGCGCACACGCACGCACACATCACAGTTGGCAACTCGAGAGAGCGGGCAGAAACAGTAGCACAGGCCAAGCACACACACACAAACACACGCACGCTCACACAGACACACACGCACGCTCACACACACACAGACAGACAGACGCACACGCGCGCGCACAGACACACACCACAGTTGGCAACTTGAGAGAGCGGGTAAAAACAGTAGCAGAGGCCACACAATGGCTATCAGTGGTGAGTGGCAGCTAGTACCCGCCTACCAGCTAGTACCCGCCTACCAGCTAGTACCCGACTACCCAATCAGCCTCCTCAACAGGGCAGGCTTAGAGAAGGGCCAGCAGTACTCGTTGGGCACGGGGCCGTTGACATTGCACTCGAAGAAGGAGAACATGGGGAACCAGATTCGAGCTCTGCGGCTCTGCTGGTAGGCCCGGGTGTTGGCCAGCGTGTGGTAGTACAGGAAGAGCCTGGTGGTGATGTAAAAGGCGATGAAGACGTCGATGGAGTAGTGTTCGTGGGCCGCCAGGATGAAGAAGATGCCAAACAGGTTGAGCACCCACGACAGGGTGTGTATGAAGTTCCAGCTCCTTGGAGTGTCTGTTGGGGGAAAACAGGTCACTTTGGTATGGTCAGCTATTGGAAGCTAATACACTTTTCGTCTTATTCACCAAATATCTCCTCGCATTTTGCTAGCTTACCGCTCTCTGTGTTGATAAGAGAACCTGGTACTTCTACCGTCTGAGAAAATAGGAACATAAACAAAGTGGCGAACACCGCTCACAACAACAATGCCGCTTGGCTTCACAACGTGTGGGGCGGAGCGGCTGAGGATGTTTGTTTTGATTTGAGCTCGAAGTTAGCATGCGTTCCAGGTGAAGCTGCTATTTCAGAAATATTTGTGAGCCGTATTTGGCTTTGTAAAACACAGATTGATAAACACATCTAGCAAGAACTCAATTTTTTTTAGAAGATGGAAAGACCACAATTGCATCAACTAGGGAGATTCCTCTGACGTGAAACTTTTTTTTTTATTATTTCTTTTAGCCGTAATACCACTGACAGACATGTGGAGGCAGCAAAGGGAAGAATATTCTAAAGGACTTAACATCAATGTGTACTTAGTACAGTGGTTCCCACATAACTCTGGACTAAAACATAAACAACAAAAGTCAAAGCACATCGCAGAAGATCCACTCACACTCTGTGACAAAGAAGTTGAGCATGGTCAGGACCACAGTGTGGCCACTGAACATGTAGTCCCCACAAGTATGGACTCCTGTCAGCGTCATTCCAAAGCCGCTCCAGATGGCTACAGCACGATGCAGCTTGGCCCACATATCACCATATATCTGGGACAAAGACACGACGCAAAAATTATAACTTTTTACGGATTTGCTGCCATTTTGTGCCACTGTTACGTCAGCATGATAACACGTTGCTTGTCATGTGTCGCCCTGCATATGCTTGTCTCAACTGCATTGTTCCTGTAACTGCTTTAGTAACCCATCCAGGGACAAGTGGAACTAAAACTGATAAAAAAATATTTAATGTTGTCCTTGTCCTTATAAACTAAAATCAAATATCAAACACAAACACCACTGTCTCCGATCCAGTGGTCCTAGACCGAGAGTGGATATTTAACCACACACAGCCACAAAAATGTATTTAAAAGATATTAAAAATAACCCCCCTCCCCTTTGCTTTCATGACCTTTAATAAAACATGCACCACATTCACTCTTCACACACACACACACACCTTTCCTGAGCACTGCAGGTGCTGTCCCGGCACAGAGAGGGACGTCACGAACATGGTGACGCAGCGTAGCATGAACACGGTACCCATCAGGCTGCACATACGCCGCAATAGGATAGACCTGGGAGGGAAAGAGAGAGACATACAGTTGGACTGGGAGAGAGAGAGAGAAAGAGAGCAAGAGACAGTTGGGCTGGGAGAGGGAGGGAGAGAGAGAGAGAGAGAGATATAGAGAAAGAGAGAGAGAGACATACAGTTGGACTGGGAGAGAGAGAGAGAGAGAGAGACATACAGTTGGACTGGGAGAGAGAGAGAGAGAGAGACAGACAGACAGACAGACATACAGTTGGATTGGGGGAGAGAGAGAGAGACAGACAGACAGACAGTTGGACTGGGGGAGAGAGAGAGAGAGAGAGAGACAGACAGACAGACAGACAGTTGGACTGGGGGAGAGAGAGAGAGAGACAGACAGACAGACAGACAGTTGGACTGGGGGAGAGAGAGAGACAGTTCTTCCGCCTGGTTCCAGAGCATTACAGTGACAACTGGTAGGGGGGGAAACTGCCAACTGCAGCGATCGGTCCGGCTCCGCTACGTACGCACCGTGGTCACATGACCGCGGAGGCCCGTACCTGTGTCTGTGGAGCAGCAGCACCAGTAGCCAGATATTGCAGAGGATGACGCCACATGCCTCCGCCATGGCGAAGGCCCACGGTATCCTGGGAACACTGCGGAGGAGGAGGACGGGGAATGGTGTCACGTGGAGGCAAATACAGGGTACGACCGCTGAGGGTGATGATGTACGTAGGCTTCAAGAACAGGCTAAAGCAGACTGATTTCAGCCTTCAGGCTAGTTTACTTGTTCACACACTAACGCACGCTAATTCTAAATTGTAGTCAGGACATTATGCAAGGCAAGACATTCCAGCACAATGCCAGGCCTAAAGGAGTCATGCAATACCCCTTAAAATAGGTCAGCACAGCATAGTAGAACATGCCAAGCCGATGCTAATGTGCTAGCATAATACTGCGTGTGATGAATAGAAAATTGCTGTTAGTGAATAGGATGTTTGTTGTTCACCACCCGGTCTGAGCAAGCTAAAGTTATGATAAATGTCAACAGCTGGGTAATACTGTCGCAACAGTACCGTGTTAAGAGGAGCAAAACAAGTGAAATGTGTAGGCTGGTGCTGTGGCGCATGTAATAACCCTGCCTACATGGGCCTAAGTGCCTTGGGACACCCGGGTTTGAATCCGGCCTGTGGCCATTTCTCAATATCTCCCTGTCTGTCTTGTCGCTGAAAAAATAAATAAGATTTTTTGGCGTTGCAAATCGGAGCAAACTTGAAAATAAGTTACAAAATGAAAGCACAACCCCCACCTGTCCAAGAAGATGTCCGGCAGGGGGGGGTAGGTGCGCATGTCGGGCACCCTCTCGTGCACTATGACCATGACGAAGGACGTGAAGCCAAACACAAACACCACGTAGACCGAGCTGAGCGCCGTCTTCCAGCACTCCGGGTCCAGCCGCCGGGCCTGCTGCTTGTACTTCCCGTTGGTAACGTAGCGGTGGTGGTACTCTTCCCCCACGGGCGCCGTGTCGCCGTCATCGCCGTTGTCGTCGTGGTTACGGTCCCCGCCGCTGGCGTCCCCGTTGCACAGCCAGTCCAGGCCGCCGCCGCCGGAGCCCGAGGTGGGGGAGTGGCCATCGAACGGCAGGCCGAGCTCCTCCAGCAGGTCGATGTTTTGTTTCTGGAGCTTGCGGATGGACACCATGAGCCTCTTGATGTCCCCCAGCACTTTGAGCTCCAGCGGAGGCGAGCGGAGGTCGTACTCGCTGAGCGTGAGCAGGCTGGTGCCGTCCAGCCGGTGGCGGTTACACAGCAGGTCTACGTAGTCACAGAAGCCCTCCTCCCTCAGCCACTTGGCCACATGCTTGGTGGTCCACCGGAGAACGCTCAGCTGGGTCATTTTGTCTTCACACCAAATGCTGGGGAAATGAGGAAGAAGATATAAAAAATATTAATAAAAAAAGCACTGTGGCAAATATATTTCCACTGGCTCAGCAATACTGCATCCAAACGCATGGAAATGCCATTGCCAACACATGGACAACAATATTAATAATAATAATAATAATAATTTAAAAAAGTATTTCTTATGAAAAATAATATATAGTCTTGTTCAGAACGGGTAGTATGAAGCAACTGTATCAGTTATAGAGATTTTGAGAAAGCAAGTACTGTATTCGCCTTGAAAACCACGCCCTTTGTTGAGATTATGGATGTAGGTGAGAGTGCCACCAAGACACTGACTCACTGTGTAAACACAAACGTGGCACAAATATTTCGTATTAACTTTACGCATTCTGAGCTAATCTCTATATACTTATGATCTCTCGGGTATGTCCACACATACAGCCGTAAAATACATTTAACAAAACATATGGTAATATATGTCTGCCAGTGTTTTTAAGGATACACGGATTTTACAACTATATTACCGTACACGCAAGCAGTGATCATGTCATGTCCATATTTTAATCAAAACCAGATCAAGAAAGGCACAGGAAAACAATGTTGTTGGCTATTTACTTAAAGACTACTGGCATCTCACAGTTTGTGTACGAGACCTAAAAAAACCCACCAGACACCGCATACAAAGTACCCTAGCTGGCTAGCGGTAGCTAACGTTAGCTATCTGTTAGCTTGCCTGCCAGGTTTAGCTAGAGTACGGTAGACTACTCACCAGAATTCAAACGAAACAAAGACGCGACGAGCGAACAGCTTAGCTAGCTATATGGCATTTCACAACATTGGGCTGAAGTCGTTCCATTAACATTTCCTGCAACAATTGGGTATTTCTTGGATATCATTTCGTCTGGCTAGCATTTATGTAGTGTTGACAACAAAGCCATATCATCCACAATAGCGGCGCAAATTATTTTAGATACACACGGGTAGCGCACAGCGCCATCTAGCGGTCAAGATAATACACTGCACGGGTATTGCTGAAAGATGTGTTTTTACTTCCTTGCAAAGCAGGGAGTTGCATAATGTAGGCTATTGCTTCAACAACCATGGGTGAAAATAATCAAGTTAAGGCCAGGGTTGTAAAGTTCACAAGTTCATAAAATGTTCATCATATTTGTCTTACACATAGAAACTTGGTCACAGATCTAATTTTAGATCAGATAAGGACACCTGTCCTTGTCAATTCCATCATGGTTGTTATAGTAAAATCTCACCAGACTACTCAGAGGAGCCAATAAATGGCTTGTTTTGCAGTCTTGATTTGGCTACAATACTTAGAAGACAGTCGATCATGATCAATTATTTGGATAATAATGATAGTGTCCCTGGCACCTCTGTAAAACAGTTGGAAAAGGTTTTGTATGGAGGCAAACGGTTTGGCAATCACATGGATGAAGTTTGGCCTAACCTGTTTATTGGAGACATGTAAGTTTCACAAATCTGCTGGAAGTCTCCTAACATGCTATAATTAAACTGCCTGTGAATACAGCAGGCTACTTTAGTCATTCCGCTCTATACGTCTACGACATTATTGTTTTATTTTAATTACTTCTCTATTCAGGTCAGTTGCCAATGACCGATATCATTTATGGAAGCTGGGTATCACTCATGTTCTGAACGCAGCTCACGGGAGGAGTCACTGTCAGGGAAGTCCTGACTTCTACGGGCCCGCCGTCGACTACTATGGGGTCCCGGCCGATGATTCGTCATCCTTTGACCTCTCTCGCTATTTCTTCCCCTCTGCTGAGCATATAAAAAATGCTCTTGACATGCCCGGTGGTAAATATATCTGAAACTTTAAAAGGTTCACTCCTTGACTCTTCTGCCTCTACTCACTGTTTATGTTTGCGTTGACGAGAGCTGTGGGGGAGGAGTAGAGAGGAGTGACAAGTTAGCATTCAGGTGAAGGACGGGCATGAGCGCTGAGAGTTTCTAACCAAAACAAACCACGAGGGCAGTTTCCAAACTTATATCAAGGAGTGTTCCTTTAGTTAAAGCACACAGAAGAGTATAATTGACTATTAAACGTTATGCCTTTGGCTAATGTAAAGTGTATTTTTCTTCAACAGCTAGGATTATTGTGCACTGTGCAGTTGGAGTGAGCAGGTCTGCTTCGCTGGTTCTGGCATTCCTAATGATACACCATCATTATACACTACTGGAGGCCATCTATAAGATCAAAGAACACAGGTGGATTTTCCCAAATAGAGGATTCCTGAAACAGCTCTGTGCTCTCGACATGAAATTGCGCAAGGCATCTTAAATAAATGGGTGAAGGGTGGGGTGAAATCCTATCATGTTAGCATATCTAATCTTCTGAGGAGTATTTTTGTGCTAGGTGTAGCTCACAGAAAAAGGCTTGTTCTCATCGCTCTTCATCTAATTTGCTTTCATGAGACATTTGTGCTTTGAGCAGTCATCTGCTGCATGTGGCAATGTTTCGGTTTCATAAACATAGTATTAGTACGCTCCCGAGATCCAGTATATCCAGTAGTGAACTCTCACTTTTCTTTTTTTGTCTGTAATTATTTCCAAATATCACTGCTTATCAAAAGATTAATTTTGTGTTAGGTTTATTAAATTAGACTCACAGAGCCGTGTGATCGCCACAAGCCCCCCTGCATCACGGTTTGTTGTTGTGCCCTCCCGCATGAGTAAGACTACACGCTACGTTAAGCACTAAATTGGGTAACTGTCCAGTGAGTGCAGCTCAACACCTGCTCGTACACATCACACTGCGCTACAGTGGTCTCACAACTTACAAACATATAACAAACATTTGGAACAGAGGTTCAAACGGGAAGGGGATTTTTGTAACTGAAAATGTCAGCCCAAAGCGACAAGAAGAAAGAATACCTGACTGTGAAGGATCTGGAAAAGGTTTTGGATTCATGTAAACTACAGCTAAATCAAATTGACGAGGTGTGGCCCAACATATACATAGGGAATGTGTGAGTATACACTTTATGCAAAACGTGTGGCTGTCATCCTCAAGGCAATGAAAGGAAATATGAGCAATGTGAAATTATGAAATGTAGGCCTGTAAAATTAAATGGCTTCCCACGATCAAATGACATCCCGTATTTCTCTGTAGACGTATCACTGTGGCATGAACATTCTTTGCTGTCATGTGGTTCACGACTGCTGTGAACGCCCTTTTCTTTGTTTTGCCAGGGCAATAGCCCAAAACAGGAATGCCTTGCTGAAATTAGGAATCACTCATGTATTAAATGCTGCTCACTCCAAGCAAGGCAGCATAGGGAATCAAAGGTTTTATGGCAACGACTTTGTGTACTGTGGCATTCAAGCGGATGACTCGATCTACTTTGACCTGGACATATACTTCAAACCTGCGTCTGAATTCATTCATAAAGCCCTGAAATCACCTGATGGTAAGAGCTATTATATAAGGTGAAGGAAGATGGGTATAAAATGTCATTTATACGTGTTTTGACGTGCAGGATTACAATTATGATTGATTACATCACTGAATAGCCAAATCAATAACCGCATTAGATACGAGCACAGTTTTCATTTGTAATGCTCACTATGATGTATCTATCATGGCACCTTATAAATGCTTAATACAAATTTAATAAATATAGAAAATATTGTCCAATGTTGATTCTTCAGAACAGCAGAGTTGGGAAGCAACTAAGTACAAATACTAATTATTTCCATAATAACAACATTATTTAGATTATATTTCATTATATTATTAAATACTAATGTCCTCTGGAGGTTCAGTTAACTTTTCCCCAGAAAGAGCCGGTACAAAAATTATACATTTTACTTTTTACTTTTCAGTACATTTCAGAGCCTGTACCTTTTTACTTTTGAGTACAGAAGTTGAATCAGTACTTATACTTTTACCAGAGTCATTTTTTACGCAAGTATCTGTACTTCTACTTAAGTAATGCCTATATATTTTTGACATCTCTGCAGAACACACAGCTTGTAATGGAACAGAATTATATGAATATACCTTTCCCCAGTACCAAAAATAAGGACTTAGCATGCATATTTTAAGTCTAAAGTTGCCATGCCTCGTTTCAGAGTAGCGATTAAATAAAGGACAGAAAGAGATTAATTCAACGGCCCACTCTGGCTCCATAAGGGACTTTAAAAATTAAGAAAGGCGACAAATTGTGGATGCTGTCAACGTGGTGGAAACAGAAAGACCCCCCCCCCATTTGAGACGGGCAGCCATGTGTGGAATATTATAAAAAAAAAAAAAACCACTAATCCTTCCTTCATCCTTTCCCATCACGTGGTGTGTACATTTGTCCCCAGGGAAGGTCCTGGTGCACTGCATCATGGGAATGAGCCGGTCATCCACCTTGGTGCTGGCATACCTCATGATCTACCGGCACGTGCCCCTGGAGCAGGCCCTGCAGAGGCTGGTCCAGAGGAGAGCCATCTACCCCAACAGGAACTTCCTGGCTTTGTTGTTGGACCTGGATCTTCAGCTGACAAGGAAAAAGAGAACATGTCAGATCCTGTAATGATGGAACCCCCCCCCCCCCCATCCCTCACAAACGACAAAGCACAAATGTCTCTCATGCAACCGTACTGTGAACTAAGGATGAATTAGATGTCGATATGGATAAAGGGCCTTTTATGGATTTCTCATGGTCATAGTTGGCCTGTGCTCAAGGACCACCAAAGAAATGGACCAAATTACCAAATAAACGTGCTTAACCACTGAATATATGTTTGAAACAGCTATAGATGACGTGTCAAACTCAATGCTCAATGAAATATATAAAACAAGTCCTCTGTTTGTGTCTGTAATTCCTCGTGAATGAAACCAGTGTTGTTGTTTTTGTTTGAAACTCCTCTGACACCTGAGTGTTGATTGGCTCCCATTTAATCAGTTATTCATTATTGAGTCATATTTTTTAAAAACAGAATATTTTTTTAATTATTTATACATAAATTATACAGTAAATGTATGTGTGCACATCTGGTGATATTAAAATCTCTGTATTAAAATAATATCAAAATAAAGTGGGAGATAAGAGCCTAATAGGATCTCTGATGTAATTTCTATTGTAGAATACACCCTCCCTGCGCTGATACTGTAGCTCAGATAACATTCAAGGAATGTGGAAGATGATGCCAGGATTATTTTGAGATGAGATTCAGATGTTAAAATAGTAAAAAAGATTGTGGCGTAGTTTACAGAGCAGAACACACAGTGCTCGGCCTATACGCGTAGTTCTTACGAGAAAGCAAGCCGACGTCTCAATTCCAGGCAAGTGCGTCTAACAATGTAATTTATATTGTCTGTATCAGAAAATATAAAGCACTATGATGCCTACAGTATTACTCACAGCTATTAACAGTTGATATAGATTAGAGTACAGTGTCCACACTTACAGTAAATGTAGACCTTACAACCTTCCTTTCATTACAGTGTAGTTTATTAGTTTAGGAAACTATTTTACCAGTGAGTGTTGCTGTTATGTACTTTAACTTGACTGCATTGCATGATGAATCACCCCCATTCTTTCTTTTATTAATTTTCCAACAAATCCAGAAAAGCCACATCCACGGGGCAAAAGAGGGAATTGTAATTCACACAACCAGCTACAGTATCGGTGCCTGCAGGTGTCAAAAAGCCCCTTTTTTTATTTGCCCTTCATATTAACCGTGGGCACTTTCCCATTCATAGCATCTTTAATTACGCAGAAGTAGAGCAGAGAGGACATGTTAGCACGGGGCGGAGGGGCACACAATCTGCACTGCAGCGCAACACGAATGCCAGGGGAAATCAGCTCTCCGCCTTGACTGAGGGAGGGGGGGGGGGAGGGGGGGGAGGCACGGCTCGTACTTATAGATCAATGAGGAGAAGAGGCAGCCTCCGGGCGCAGGCAGGTGTTGTACTAGTACACGGATGCACTTCAACTCTCCTTCAAGAGGCAAAGTTCAAACAGACGCATGCAAGACATGCCAAGTACAGTATGCAGCTTCTCCCGTGTACATGTGTATGTGAACGCCACCCAGGAACACATGTGCGTGCATTTAATCCCCTGCTGTGGTGTATAGGCAGATAAAGCCATCTACGAGAATGTGCCTCCATGTGGCCCAGACAGCTTCACAAAAGGCCCGCGAGATGGTCCCGATCTCAAAGACACCTCCCTACGGACAATGACAATGCGTCTCATCGAGCCAGGCTCCTGAGAAACACGCACGGTGTTGTACTGTGTGTCCCCATACGCCAGCAGGATGGAAATCTGGCCCGCCGTGGGTTTCTTTACAATGACAACGCAATGCACACAGAGCACTTTGTGTGGTCACAGCCTAAAGCTGAATCCGACAGCTTTCTCAATGGATGCAAATGTATACAGTTTGTGCATAATGTAGCCCTACCCAATGCCTATAGTGTGTAAATTGTAAATTCACGGGTTGGGGTCTTGCCCAAAGGAAATGAAAATCCAACAATATAAGGCTTAAATTACAATATAAAATCGTATTTCTCAGAAAATATACAGTCAGCCAAGAGATTATAGGACTCCTACAAGAGATATTGTAGGAGTCTGTATAAAGTATATATACTGTACAAATAAAGCAATTTTGGTTAAAAAATTAACTCTTGATTTCGTACCCTCTCCTGCTTAAAGGCATAGTAAGTAATTTAAACGCTTGCTAACTTCAAACTCAAATAGTAGAAAAAAAAAACACGTCTCCCTTCAATGCCATAGGGTGCTTTTTCAAAAGCTCCGCCCCACACGTTGGAAACACATTGGCAAGACTAGAATATTGTTGTTGTGAGCGGTGTTCGCCACTTTGTTTATGTTCCTATTATTTACGGCTCCAGAGCTTTGTGGAAGTACTGGATTCTTTTTCCAGCACGCACAGAGAGCAGTAAGCTAGCGGTAAGCTAGCGATAAGGATAGTCATTTAGTGAGTTTGACAAAAAAAGTTTATCTTAAAATCACTTAATATACCTTTAACACAGTCTTCTCTAGCCCCTCTAAGACCTTGTTGTGCTCAAAAGCGGGATTCCAGGGGTGTTATTACACAACTTTAAAGTGTTCCTTTAACCTTACTGTAGAGAAAACTCAATCAAACCATAATGTTTATCATAGCAGTATGTAACAACCTTTACTTAGGGATTTTCTGCACATGGTCTTAATTTTGCCCATACCCAGTGAGCAGATGAGTTATGTACAGTGAAGCATATGGAAGCACTTGCAGCCCTTCTGATAACTCGCTTCAAAGATGGCAGTTGGCTGCCGTTCAAAGCAAATGTAAATACTCCCAGTTAAACCCTACAGATTGAATTGAATTGAATTGATCCCCGTCATATTTACCTGATATCCTAATGCAGAGGGGTCTTTAAAGTGAGGGTCAGTGAGGGGTTTATTATCTTTATATATATATACACAATATATATATATATATATATATATTTTAATAAATAATATGATATATTATAATTACATATAATATAATATAGTATCATATAATATTAGTATAATATAATATAATATAATATAATATAATATAATATAATATAATTTACTTGCAACGCTGGGGTGTCATTAGCTGCTCTACCACATGGTTGCTGTGACAACGCAGGTTGCAGATGATACCAAGGGGCATCAGCTGTCTGGCCAGCCCTGAGGGGGCAGATGGACGGTACGAGACCCCGCCAGCCTCTGAGCTCCAGAGGCTGATGTGGGTGAAGAAAGGGACCAGCGGCCACCTGGATGAAGTCCAGCCCAGGATCTACATAGGAGACATGTGAGCCACCTGACTCACACGCGTGGTGTGAGCTAATCATATTTATAAATGCATTCCAAATGATTCATTAAAGAAACATGCTACTTCATTTCAGTTATGATGGTGTGTTTTGTAGCATTTACCATTACCATATACCATTTATTTTTGGTAAAATATTATTATTGCAAATAAGCCTATACGGTTTGTGGAAAGAAGGTTTATCATAATTTCAAGTCTTACATTTGACCTGTGGCCTACATTATTGGTTTACTGAGAAGTGTATGTGAGGTTGTACATTACCCAATCCATCTCAGTGAAAAAGCTATTAGCAAGGTTGTGCTACGCACAAACATATTATATAATTGAATGACACCATACGTACGAATGACTTATTAATCAGCATTACCATAAAGTGTTACTGACTTGATATAGCCCACTTCTTGTTATCTTGATATAAAGTGGCAAATAATTGTGCTTTTTCTCCATTAGGTATGCAGCCAAAGATAAGAGGATTCTCCAGACACATCTCATTACCCATGTACTTAACGCCGCAGATGGGAAGTTCAATGTGAACACAGGGGCTAGCTTCTACAGAGACACCAAAATCACTTACCATGGAGTGGAGGCTTTCGACATGTCATCCTTTGACTTAAGTCCCTTCTTTTACCCAGCAGCAAATTTCATCAAGAATGCGTTGAGCTCGCCCATGGGTAAGAAGCTTTTCCCATAAGGTATACAATGTTTAGATTTTTTTAAGACCAAATGTGGACAATGCGTTATTGCAGTAAGAATAGATTTAAAAACATTTCTCAGTCAGTTCCCATTACCGCTAACCCCTGTTGTATTAGACGTTAAAATGCAAATCAAATACTGAACCAAATATCAAGCTAATATATTTTCCCCACGGTAATCTCCTCATAACCGCAGACCTCGGACAGGAAAATTGGTTTTAAATGGATTGCCCTGGTAATTTGTAAGCAACACTTTTATTGGACATGGAAATTACACAATTACGGTTGTGGCCTGCACTGCTCCTGTTATGCAAAGTGAAGGCGCTATCTGACATGACCGTAATAAGATGAGGCCTTCTACTTCCTATGCAGGCTGATCGGGGGGCTTCAGTGTGTGGCAGGGTCTAACAGTAATCCCCAGTAGAAATACACAGCGGGCAAGACAGTTCAATTACGCGCTCCTCTGAGCCCTAATCCTCACGCATGATAAGGAACCAGAGGGGATTACCGTGTGTAGAAATATTTGTTGCAACCGTCAGGAAAACTTTTAGTTTAGTATTTAGAAGTAGCCCCACTCCTTTTGTCACAATGGAGTGACAAATTACACTGAACAACAATAATACAGGAGTTGTAGGACCGAACATTCACATGTGAGACATGCATACTACAGTTAGCATTATAAAGGTTAGCATGTATCTGCTCAGCTCCCCTGAGTTTGCAGCCAAATTTATTTAAAATCCAAAAGTTTGAAATTTACATATTTGGACAGCATTTTTGCATTTTTTCTTTATTGGTTACGGACCATGCTTTAATTCTGGCTAGTATAATTGACAATATATCTACATCTGCTTTGGATTGAATATAGGCTGTTGTTATTGGCCCGAGAAAGGTAATCTAATGAGAAGAAGCTTAAGGCGTTACATGGATTGGCCCCAATGTGTATTTCAGATCTCCTTACCTTTATCACACTTCCAGGCCCCTTAGATCAACCAACCAGTTTATTTAATCTATTCTGCAGTTGCACTTGAGAGCTAAGGGTGAACGTGCCTTATCTGTTGTGGCCCCCCGGGACTGTGGAACGATCTTCCCTTATTTATCAGATCATCTTCCACCGCTGAGACATTTAAATTATTTTCTAAAGCACATATGTATTCTTTAGTAAGTAATGTAATGTATTTTTTAGTAAGTTCAGGGACACTATTCCTTAAACTGTCTTGTTTGTTTTATATTGTTTTTTTATTGTTGTTTTATTTTATAGATGTATTCATTGCTAATTGCATTGTTGTGTACAGCATGTTGGCCAGCATTGGCCGTTTTTTAAATGTGCTTTGGACTTGAAGCAAACGTTTGACTGAGAAGCATTACTGTGAACAGTTATCCGCTTGGCAGACAGCGGGACCAGGGGAACGGGAAGGAGAAACCTAATAACGTTGAATTTAGTTTTTATTTTAACTGACTACCAGGCAAGGTGCTTGTCCACTGTGCCATGGGCCTCAGCCGGTCGTCCACCTTGGTTCTGGCCTACCTGATGATCCATGAGCGCATGACTCTGGTGGAGGCTCTCACAGCAGTCGGAGCCAAGAGGAACATCTGCCCCAACGCCGGCTTCCTGGAACAACTCCGAGAGCTGGACAAGAAGCTCCACTACTGCCAGGGCCGCGGTGACAGGACGTAGGCACAACGTCGCTCTCTTCACCATGCTGTCTGGCTGAGCCAGTATCTGTCACATTTCTGTCAATAATATGGAGACACATGCCAAACTGTTTTCATTCAGAGATGTATTCCACTTTACTGTACAGTATACTCTATTAAATACGGTTGTGTTTTTAGACTTATTTGAGTAAATGTGTTGCAATAATGTATTAATACAATTGCATATATTGCCTGCTTATACATATTGTTCCTTGTAAGCTGTAGCTTAATAAATCTATGTCCAGATATCCTTCATTATTAAAATACTTGACATTGTGAATCTCATGTTGTACTAGAACCTATCACATACTAACCAAAGAAGTTGAAAGTCACTTGATTACAGTAATTCTAGGGGTGGCCTTGTTGTATGAGCATGTTGCAACAGTGCCATCGTGGGTGAGGAATAAACAGCTCTTAATATAGTGTTCAGCTGTTACAGGGTTCTGCCTTCAAACACCACTGAGGTACGACAAGCAAACCATACGCCACGGGGAGAGAGTTACAGTTAGGTCATTTTATTAGGCCCGCAGGAAACATGAAATCTGACGATTAAAGGGTGAAAAGACAGAGATAGCACTTTGCACACAAGACTTGTTTAGTGCAGTACTTTGTCATCCTGACTGTAGCCTATGATGTGTTTTGGCGATACAATTATGTCATCATCATCATCCACTGTGACAATGACAGAAAGCGGGTGTCTGGAGGATTCAGGCATGAGTGAAGGGGAGGAGTCAGGCTATCAGACACCACCCACCTGCGATCTGCTCAGTCTTCTGCTGATCAACCGACGCCCAACCGGCGCTGTCAATGAGGTCTGGCCCAATCTCTACGTCGGGGATGCGTAAGTGGCACTAGAGAGAGAGAGAGAGAGAGGGAGAGAGTCTCACACGCACGCACACACTTAAGCAGCAATGTGATGATTTGAATGAGACGAGCGTCACCGCAAACAAGTTATAGCGAACAGATGTCTTTCCGTCTGCGTGTTTGAGTCATTACAGACGCATTTCCTTAAAAATAAAACCTGTGGTCTAGGAGCATTTCAACTTAGAGTAGGTGTCATTGCTACATTTGTTCTATTAGCTGCATTTGTTCTATTAGGTTCAGAGTTTCTCACAATGCACTGCCCATTTTTGGCCTCATCATTCTAAAATAGATTTGTTACATACGTTACATTTTGTATTCCTTTATAAACTTCTTTGTTTTATTTCAGTTAAAATCTTCTGTTGGGGATATAATGAGGAAGGTTTCCCATCTTAAGTGTATTGAATGATAACATACTGTTGCATTTTAATGTATATTATACAATAGTACAGTACAGTAATATGCAGTATATGGTATTGTAGGCTACATGGAACCACATTGTATGGTATATCAAATGTTATCAGAGTAATGTTATATGCTGTATTAGTTACCCTCTTATGTCACATGCAGGGCTACTGCTCAGAATAAAGGTTTTTTATTGAAGTTGGGAATAACCCATGTGTTGAATGCTGCCGATGGCCCACAACGCATTGACACTGGGCTCTCCTTCTACAATGACACAGCCATTGTCTATCATGGCATAGGGGCAACAGACAATAAGGAGTTTGACCTGAGCCCCTATTTCAACTCAACCACTGATTTCATTCAAAAGGCTCTCGCCCAAAACGGTATGGGTCCACTCAAGTGAATGCAGACTGCAATACATACACAGAATTAGATTTAGCTGTAATAGCATCCTGACATCTGCGTTGGTTCTGTCTGTTGTTGTGCAGGCAAGGTGTTCGTTCACTGTGCCAGGGGAATTAGTCGGTCAGCTACACTTGTGCTAGCTTTCCTCATGATCTCAGAGAAACTGACCCTTGTGGACGCCATTAAAGCTGTTCGGGAGAATCGGAACATCCTTCCAAATGCCGGGTTTCTGAAGCAGCTCTGCAATCTTGATGTGTCCCTGGCACTGCAAAGGAAACAAAAGAATACACTCAGTCAATGATTTTGTGATATTTCGGGGAAAATAAAAAAAATTACATCCGAGTTAATAAACTATATTATATCTCACAATAAATATTTGTTTTAATGATGCAAGTTAATATCAGATCTGATGATGTACAGTAAGTTAATTTAGATTGTGAAAGATTTGGTTGCTTTACTTTTACTTTGTAAAATTGTCAACATAGAATATCTTAGTATTCTATGTTCTAAGATATTAGCTAATGTAATCTTACAATAGACCTGTAAAATAAATTTTCAGTAAGACATAATTCCCACTTCTAGTCTCAATATCAAGACATTGTCTGTACAATAAGTAGATCAACAGAAGTCAGAATGTATTCGTTTGTACAGCAAAAGTGTTTGCACTTCCCTGTACTAGAACAATGCACAGATCTGTGCATCTACAGTATAAATAAACAATGCTCTACTTATTGCTTCTCTCAAAATGCTGTGTCTAAACTGCTCAAATCCAGCGCATAACTGTTAAAATGGCGATGTCTTAAGAGGCTTGATGCCAGATGACAGAAATATGCCAGTGCTGGGTGCGGCTGCATGTACACAGATTCAGGTCAGACTTTGAGAAAAGATGATACAGGCAGCGGAGAGAGCCGTGTTAATAAGAAATGCTCTCCAGAGCACACTGCGAGAGGGGGAGAGATGCTGTCAAAATAAAAGGAATTGGATATCACAGGTCTAATGATTTCACTGTCAGAATGAATGATGGCTGGGTATAAAGATATGAGGGGCAAAATAAAGAAGTGTTATGGTGTGAACACTCTGTCTGACATGTTAGCAGATTCATCCAGACTCTCAGCAGACAGTACTCATCAGACTCTCACTTGTATTTAGACGGGTGAATGGACCGTGTATATCGTGTAACAGAATCAAAGACGTGCCATCAGCTTGTGAAAAGAAAAGAGAAAAAAACAACCTCATCTATTTTAACAGTCTGACACATTCTGCTTCCTTTCCCTACCCCGCGGAGAGTAGAAAAATGTCCCTAACAGGCATTGGGAGGCAGAGCATCTTAGTGAGCGATGCTCGGTTTTTTCTCGAGTCTTAAGATATGCAGAAAAGGCTGACACCGTTTCAGGGTTCGTTCATATGGCTGAGCAGAAGCTTAGAATGGCCTGTTCACTCCAGTGAATATGGCTATCCTTTGGCAAGTGCAAAGTTTGGATAAGCACGTCTTCTTGCCAGCAGCAGAGATTAACGTTGTGTGTGTGTTCAGGAGGAGGCAGTAGGGATAGGAAGGGGAGAAAGTGTTCCCTACGGGCACACATATTGTCAGCTAAGGTCAGGGGGCCTGCCACATCACAGCCCTAAAAATATCCCCCTCATTTGATGCCCGTCACAGACCAGTTATACAATCTCGGGCCCTGGCTCATGCCTGCCAGAAATAAACCAGAACGAGCTCCACAGCTTGTGGCTTGTTTAAAAAAAAAAAAAAGAAAAAAAGCCCAACATTAACAAGTAAAGGTTCAGAATAAGCACCGATATCCTCTGGTGAGTTAACCTTGTCTGCATTTTAAGACCGGTAGCTGTTGCATTGCATGTGAAATAACGCCTTAATGAAAGCACCATATTAAACTGATCAAATGTTTAGTGCGTGCGACAGAAGGGGAATCTTGGCAAAACACGTGAGCCTGTTTCCTTTTTCGTAAGGTAATTCATCATATGTGCGAAAGACCGCTTCTGTGATTAAATGGCTTCATGCGAGTCAAAGGCCTGGAGGAAGACGAATAATACCGAGACATCTGTCCTGGAGGACGAATACCTCACACCTGGAGGTTATGAGCTGGAGAAAATCCTCAACAGGGGAAGTGTGGCATACACACACGTCAACGAGGTCTGGACTAATGTCTACATTGGAGATGAGTAAGTAAGCCTACATAAGAGCCCATTTTTAACTGCAAGACACATCGATATGGCTAAGAAGACACCCTCCTCGATTGGCAATAGAGAGAGAACACAGATTTGCTACTCGCCTCTATACTGCTATCCTACAGTTGATCTAGGCTCAAACAGATAACCAACCCTTCTTCTACAGATAGCCTACAGCAGGGCTATTCAACACCGGTCCTGGAGGGCCGCACCCTGCATGTTTGAGATCTCTCCCTGCTCCAACACACCTGATTCAAATGAACAGCTCGTTATCAGGCTATCTAAAACATGCAGGGTGCGGCCCTCCACGACCGGAGTACCAATCTCTGTGCATGTTAAAAAACTATCTGATACTTCCACACAGCCCTGGACAGCAGAGGACCGTAGAACGATACAGTTTTGATTTTAGCTTAAAGTAAGCAACAATGACTGACCCTGCCTTTAAATGCATGCATCTGTGGGCCACACAAAAACACACAGGGAGTGTATGTCATTACTGTACACGCATAGGACACAACTACACTGCTATATCTTTACATAGAAAATAGGTTTTTGCTGCTATGTTAATGTTTAAAATATTCATAATGCTTTTATATAGGACATTTGGGATTGTGTTCTTGTCTTGGGCGAGGGAGTCTGAATTCTGGGGAATGATTGTTTATATTTAAAGTAAAAATAAAAGAACCTCTCCTTTCAATGCCATAGGGTTCCCCCCATATTGGACAGCATTTCAAGGCTGGTGTGTTGCGTGGTGAGGCATACTTGATCAGCTAACTGACTGCGAGTCGCTGATTAATATGGTATAAAGTGAATTAGTTTACAATCACTGACTGCACTTTAAAACATTTTAGGTTCTCTTGTGGCCTTGGGGGAAGGGTCACGAAAAAACAAAACAATCGACTGCACCTTCAAAATGACAATAATCACATCAATCTCTTAATCAAAAGGGAGACCGCAAAAGACAAGCGCAAGCTTAAGGGAATGGGCGTGACGCACATCCTGAACGCGGCTGAAGGAGTATGGAACAACGTAGACACGGGGGCCGAGTTCTACCGGGACATGTCGGTCGTATACTACGGGGTCACGGCGGAGGATGTCCCCACCTTCGACCTCAGCCAGCACTTCTTCTCAGCGGCCCGATTCATTGCCGAAACGCTGAGGAACCCTGACAGTAAGGCCACCTATGTAGGCACACCGCATGGACGTTGTAAAACAAACAAATCCTTAGATGGTCTGCATGAGATTCAAGCATGTGTTGCATATTGTGGATTCACAGACAAGCTGCTGGTGCACTGCGTGATGGGGAGAAGTCGTTCCGCAACGCTGTTTCTGGCCTACCTCATGATCTGCGAGAACATGACCGTGGTGGAGGCCATCGAGTACGTGAAGGCACGCAGACGCATCATCCCCAACTGGGGCTTCTTGAAACAGCTGAGGCAACTAGACACGGACCTCCTGGAAAAGAGGAGGGCATCCACAGGGGCAGGGCAGTCAAGTGACGAGCAAGACGGGAGTAAACCTTGATGCACCCCACGGGAAGCATTTCATTCGCATCATGTGTACAGAGATGGCGGGCCAACAAGTAGATAATAAGCATTATGATGAACTTGATCTTTATTACTGTAAAATACTTTCCTTGTAGTAAAAAGAACAGTTTACATTACTGCAGATTCAGAGCGGTAAGCAGGGACAAAGGCTTTCGGGAATTAATCTCCCATGTCTACTGACCAGTTCTCATGAAAATAAAATAAAATTAAAGCAGCTGAAATCGGGAACCGTGGTCAATCATAATTTATTCTTATGCTAAAATGTACAGCATTTTAATTGACTGACAAAGGGAGAAGAGTCATAAATACAAGTCATTCTGTCCAATGTTTGTGCACATATAGCCAGGTTACGCTCCCCTGTCCGACAAGCAACTCTGTACATGTACAAAGGCTACAAAAGAGCATAGAAACATTAAACACAGAGTACAAGTTGCGTTTTACATGCAATCCATTAGCTTAGTTTGGTCTATTCACAAGCTCTACTCTTCTACACTTCGGTAAAATATAAATCCAACATTTTATAAAGATAAAAAACAAATCTACAGATGGAATGAAAATGTAACTTTAAAGGCATTATGTAAAATATTGACTTTGGACTAAATTTATATTTTCTTTATTGTTATTCATCAATATAACCATTTAGATTGTTTAGATTCCGCCACACTTCCAGACAACGTTGAAATGTTTTAGAATACGGTAGAAACACTGCGATATGCTTTGTTATTTCCACAGACACCAGTCTGCTTTTGAAAACAGACAGCTGCCTCAAGGAGATCTGTTACAAAAAGACTTCAGAATTATACATACATAGCAATAAAACCTCTCAAAACAAAAAAACAGGACCAAGTGTAAATTTTTTTTACATTATTAGAATTAACAAAATATAGTTTCATCTTTCTCCCCACGGGGGGAAACCTAATAAAAAGGCCAGATATATTTAAAATGGCTTGCTATTAAGCACAACACTTGGAACAGTACTACTCAATGCACTGTCACTAACAGAGACTGAAGCATGCTAGTTGCCACTTTACAAAATAAGTACAATAATTTAAATATACAAGGCAAGAGTATAGTACAAACTAATTGTCAGCACTGTTAAACAGGTACACTGAACAGGTTCAAATAGCCACCGACTCCCAATGTAGCAGGCACATTAAATGGCTTCATTTGAGGCTGCTACACGACTGCAATACCTATAGGTGACATCTCCCAACCTGTCTGCACTCAGATATGTCAGACACTAGCACTACTTAAATAGATTTTCATCATAGTGATGATGTAAGGCTTCCCATTTGGAGGAACAAAAATACTTAATACAATAGCTTCAAAAGTTATACTCGTTGATTCAACTTTTTGCATTCTTTCCAAGTGCTGCTGGTTTTTAAGTAATAAACAATATCAACAAAGACGACGACGACGAGAAGGCCAGATCTGTGCACGTTTATTATTTTTTTGTTTGTTTTGCTTTTGTTTTGGGGGTTGTTTTGTTTTTGTTTTTGTTTTGTTGTTGTTTGGGTTTGGGGAATGGGGATGATTTGGGTGTCGAGAGTCACCGCCTGACGTACGGCCCCTTCAGCGACTGCTTGGCTATGTAGCCATGGTGACTGGCCGGCGCGTACACCATGTTGCCGTGCGACGGCGCCTGCATGGTCTGCTGGGCGTATGGCTGCGTTCCCATCATGCCCATCTGCATAGAGTACTGAGGCGACTGGTTCATGTAGGCGTGGTTGCCGTGGTAGCCGCCGTTGACCATGGGCTGGCCCATACCGTAGCCGCCCATGGCGTTGAGGGCGGGCATGTTCATGGAGTTGTAGGCGGCGGGCGCCGGCACGATGTTGACGCTCATGTTCATGCGCGGCATGGCCGACGCCAGCGCGCCCGTCGGGCCCCGCGGGTACATCTGCTGCTGGTGGTGGTGGTGGGAAAGCGGGGTCGACTTGGCGCGCGCTGCCAGGTGGCTCTTGGGCGCCCCCTGTGGCAGCGCCCGCTGCTGCGCCATGCCGCGCTGCACCAGCATCGCGGCCGATGGCTGCGTCGGCGTGGAGGAGACCAGGTTGGTCGGCGGGGAGGAGCCCAGGCCGGTCGTCATGGAGGACTGAGCTTGGGCGGAGCCGGGCGAGGGGCCTTCGCCGGCGGCTGCGTTGCCGCGGTGATGGTGGTGGTGGTGGTGGTGGTGGGGGTGGGTGTGTGTGTGGGGGTGGGGGGCGTGCTGCGGCGTCAGCGAGGTACCGCCGGCGGAGGCGTAGGAGGCGTGGCCGAAGGGCAGCGCGTGCGGCCGCTCCATCAGCGTGTTGGTGAGCTGCTGCAGCTTGGCCAGGCTGAAGGTGGCCGAGGGCTGGGCGTATGGCCCCGCCCCGCCCCCCCCTCCGGCGCCACCGCCCCCGCCGCCCACACAGCCCCCGCTGTGGTACTCCCCCTGCGTGCCCACGCGCTCGTACAGGCCGCCCAGCCCATGGCCGGGGCCGGAGCTGGGGCCGGGTCCCGCCTCGGGGATGTCGGGCAGCTGCATGGGAGCGGGAAAGCTGGAGGGAACGCCGCTGCACTGCGCCATGGCCTGGTGCTGCTGCTGTTGGGATGGGTGCTGGGAGAGGTGTGCGGGGAACTGGGAGTGGTGGCTGGGGAACTGGGAGTGGTGGCTCTGGAACTGGGAGTGGTGGCTCTGGAACTGCGAGTGGTGGTGGCCCGGGAATTGGGAGTGGTGGCTTGCGAACTGGGAGTGGTGGTGGCCGGGGAACTGGGAGAGGTGGGCGGGGTGCAGGCCGTGGGGGTTGTGGGCGGCCAGCTGACCGTGCTGGTGCTGGGCGAGGGGGGCGTGGCGGCCATGTTGGATGTGGGGGTTGTGCTGCAGCAGCTGCTGCTGCTGCTGCTGCTGGCCACCTCTGCTGGGCGGCCGCTCCACCGCCACCAGGGGTGACTTCACCCCGCACGGCTGCGGGGAGCCCAGGCTGCGGCAGCCACCCGGGGCCACCGCGACCGTTGCCATCTGCTGGCTGATGGCGCAGCTGCTCTGAGCCAGGCCACCGTAGGAGCAGCTGCTCTGCGTCATGCCGCCGTTGCCGTTTCCGCTGTTCCCGTTGCCGCCGCCACCCCCATTGCCGCCCCCCATGGACGAGTCGTAGCTGCTGGGGTTGTCGTAGTTTTCCGTGGTGCTCTCGATGCTGCCCAGGTCGCTGAAGCCGCTGTCCACCACCTGCTGCGAGTGGTCCGACACCGACGGCACGTCCATCGTTGGGCTGGTCTCCATGTTGTGCAGCGAGGGAGCGCCGGAGGAGACCACGGAGACCCCCCCGCCGCGGTCGGGGCTTATGTGGGTGTAGCCGCCCCCACCCTCCAGCAGGGACACGGCGGGGCTGCTGACGGAGCGCACCGATTGGCTGGGGTGGGAGTGGGCGGAGAGCGGGCTGCTGCGCTCGTCGTCCAGCAGTAGCGGAGGCGGCGGTGGCGGAGGGTGGCGGGGGGGGCTGAGGGGCGGGGCCTGGCTGCAGGCATAGGCCGCCCCCGCGTCCCCCCGCGCCGCCATGCAGGCGTCCGGAAACGGCGCGCCACCTTCCAGCGACCGCACAGCCCGCGCCGTCTCTGCGTCGACCTCGGTGGGGTCGTGGTGGGGCGCGGGGGGGCTGAGGGGGGCCCGCTCCGGCAGGCGGGGGCTCTGGGTGCTCTGGTCTTCCTCGTCATCATCCTCATCCTCCTCATCTTCCTCTGCCTCTGAATTGTTATCCGAGTCCACGGCGGCGATGGCGGCATCGCGTGCCGCAGCGTCCCGGGAGCTCTCCGTCGCCGAGGACGACGGCGGCTCCTCCGCGGGAGCACACACACGGGTGTCGTCGCCGTTGCCATCGGCTTCTTCGTCTTCTTCTTCGTCTGAAAAATGTGGCGGCGTGCGGCCGACCGGGGGCAGCGGCAGCAGAGTTTCCTCAAGCTCCTCCCCCTTGAGGGCGGGGCCGTCCTCGGGCCCCGCCCCCTGGCCCGGGGCGTCGTCCCCTTCGTCGTCGGCGTCCCGGTCCTCGGCGTTAGTCCTGTGCACCTCCTCCTCCATCCTCCCCTCCTCATTCTTATCTTCTTCATTGTGCGGGACGATGGCCGGCTCCACCACCGCCGCACTGCATCGCTCTGCCACCTCCTCCTCCTCCTCCTCCTCCTCTTCCTCCTCCTCCTCCTCCTCCATCTCCACTGCGGGAGAGTCCGGCTCTCGCTCTCGCTCGCTCTCCCGCGGCTCGGGGGCATCCTCGCGGACGGGCGTTGTCATCGTCGTGGCGACCGGCGAGCCCTCAGTGGAGCTCGGCCTGCGGTCGTCGTTGCGGTCACCGTCAACGTTGTCCTCGACGTCGTAGTCATTGTCCTCGTCTTCTTCGTAGGGGCTCTGGGGCTCGCTGTGGATTGTCCTCTCTAGCGCCTCCTCTGGCCGAGGCACGCCGGCGCCGGCGGCTGCTGGTGCGGCCATGTGCCGCTTGGGCTCTTCGGCCTGGACGTGGTGCTGCTCCGCCTGCATGGGCGTCTCGGGAGGGGTGTACAGGTTGAGCTTGAAGCCCATCTTGCGCTCGTTCTTCAGCCGCCACTTGGGGGGGCCCCGCTTCACGCCCTTCGGCCAGCCCTTCTTCCGCTTCACCAGGCGCGGCCTGCCGGGCCTCTTGGGGAGGACCTCCGCCCCTGGAAGGCAAGATGAGAGCACTTTACAGCTTCAGCCGACACACACGTACGCACACACACTGTCTGTATTTATGTGTTAGCCATGTTTTTTACAGCCGAGGGCATTGTTGTTACGAGCGGTGCCACATTGTTTATATTCCTATTTACAGAGCCAGGACTGTGTAGAAGTACCGGAGCACAGAAAACGTTTGGTACATTTTACAAAACGTGTATTAGCTTACAAGTAGGGCTGGGCGATAAATCAAATGAATTTGATTAATTAAAGTTTTTCTTTTGTAACGATTTGAAAAATGCCCCCTTGAAAATGATATGCTGCATCTCAAGGGGTTATCCTTCCAATAAATGAAAATCTTTCTAATACAAATACACATGTTGACACCTAATTAACCAATAAACCCATCAAACAATAAACAGTCCTATATATACCCACACAATATGATAAACAATAATAACTATTTTCTATGTAAATATATAGTGAAGAAAAGGTAGTGCTGTGTGTGTGTGTGGCCAGCAGAGCATTTGTTTTGCTCATACGATCATACGCAGATCCTTCAATACCTTCACTCCAGTGTCCATGATTGTCTTTCAGGATGTTCTTCTGCAGCCTCGGGCGACCTCGCTGCCGTTTAACGGGTATAACTGGGGTCTCCTCCATCTCCTCCTCAAGGTCGTCCTCTTGCTCTTCCTCTTCTTCTTCCTCCACCTCAGCCCGTCGGCAGGTGCGTTCCAGCAGCGGCATGGGCCGCTCGTCCTCGGAGTTGTCAAACGGCTCGTTCAGGACCTCCGTCCTCTCCGAGATGGTCTCCGTGGTGACGCTGCTGTTCATTCTTTTCCTCTTGCGGCCCCTCTTTTTCAGCAGCAAGGTTCTCTGGAATGTACACGTGCGCGTACACACGCGCGCACACACACACACACACACACACACACACACACAAAGAAAAACAAACCATGAGCAAAGAATGTGGAGCTCAAACCTCCATTATGCCTGATTTACGCGTGTCACGATTAAGAATAGCGAATAGCGGGGGCACTCGCGGGACGAAGGAGGCGGGAATATCATGAGGTCTTTGTGCTGAATGCAAAACGTCAGAACCACACCCAGACTAGGAGCGTTTGAGCCAGGCCTGGCCAACACAAGCGGACGGCCATGGTTGGGAAGGCCGCAAAATGAGACAGTAAACTTAAAACCGCAAATCCCCGGCATTCTTCGTTAAGTTTCCCGCTGGCTGCCTACTGGGAATATAGAAAACCAGTCCCCCTCAGCGCCCCCCCCCCCCTTTACAGTTAAACATTTAGAAACCAATACTGTAACTAATGCTGTAAAAATCTACGGCATCAAACGAGTCCAATCTGTTATTTCTGAAAAGTCTGCCTGACATGAGACAGTAGCCTTCAATATCGTCTCCGCCACAAGAGGGCAGTGCCTTATAGCCGGAGCAGATGAGAACATCACAGTAGAGGGCAGTAAATTAACCATGACCAATGACAATGGTACAAGGTTTATCCTGCGCAGGCACACACACACACACAGCAGTGGAAACACAATCTATTATCTCCAGCTGCAGGCGCGCGAGCGGGAGCCCGCAGATGATGACGGTGGCGCGGGAAAGGCAGCGAACCCCGCGTAAAGAACTCATGAATATTTATCGCAAGCCTTCCATCTCGCAGTGTACATGCAAGATGCTCACTAATGATGGGAAATATCTCGCCGAATCAATTCCTGCGCACTCCCTTCCTGGGCAGAAACAAAAACAAAACAAACAAATAAAAAAACTTCTCCTCCAGAGGAATCGATGAGCTAATCCCACCGGGAGGAAGTGACTTGTGCGGAGGCGCACAGACGTTGCCAGAAATGTCAGCGTGACGCACGGGCAATGGGACACGCTCCCTGGGTCAACATCCCACGCTGTGTTCCTGGACCATCATTCCAATTGACCAATCACGGCCCCCTGACATCATCAGTATATTAAGACTTGTATAACATTCTACATTACTGGCGAGCTTGCTTTGTTAGCATAGAATACCCAATTAGCTAACTCAGTAACCCTGCAGTAGCACACACGCAGCTACAGGTAGGTAGCTACAGCTCTAGGTAGGGATTACCAGAGCGATGCAAAGAGTCGCACCATTGTTTTTTTTTTTTTACAGCAATGGCGGATCGTGGAGCCTCAAAATAGTTCCCCGAAGTTAGCCTAAATAAGTCCAGGATTTACCATTAACTAATCACCCCTTGACATCAATGTATATCAGGGGTGGCGAACCCTGGTCCTGGAGAGCCGCAGCCATGCATGTTTTAGATGTCTCCCTGCTCCAACACACCTGACTCTAATCAATGGGCTTCTGCAGAGACTGATAACGAGCCATTCATTAGAATCAGGTGTGTTGGAGCAGGGAGACGTGTAAAACATGCAGGGCAGCGGCACTCCAGGACCAGGGGTCCCCACCCCTGTACTACACTGCAAAAACTAACATCCAAACAATCCAGTAAATTAAGTAAATCTGCTATTAATTTAAGAAATCTAATCAAGTGAATTTCACTTACTGCACTGGCAGCCAAATGTGCTTGTTTTAAGAAAGCTAATAACTAATACATTTGCACTTATATTTGATAGGGCATTTTTTGCAGTGTAGAATATTAAATATCAGTGACTGATTATGTTGATCCAGGATCATGTGCTACTTTGCAGAAACCACGTCGTGCTGCAACAGTCACCTTTCTCTTGGCCGCCAAGACGGCGTGGGCCTTTGTCAGGAGGGGCGGCGGCGAACTGTCGGAGGAGTCGCCGCCGCCATTGTCGCCGTCGTCCTTGCCGCCGCTGCTGCCTGCGTCGCTCTCCCCCTCCGCCTCCGATTCCGGGGGAGCCCTGACCCAACGTAGGGCGGCGCGTCGCTCGTACGTCCTATAGGGCACCTTACAGTGGACCTTGGTGGGCGGGTGTCGGGTGTCCCGCCCCTCCCGCTCATCGTCCTCGTCCTCATCCTCCTCCGGCCCCCAGACGCTGGCCTGCTCCTTCAGCCGCTCCGCCTGGTAATTAAACAGACGAAGCACATTATCTCCGGGAAGGATTCGCATATGCACCCTCCACCGTCTCAGCAACAAGGCTAATGGGGAACGAAGGAAGAGGGGGAAAAAAAATAAAAGGGCGAGAGATTGAAATTAACATGACAAATGAATCACCGCAGGTTGCTCCTGGTAATAAGGACAGGCCTCTTGATTGGAGGCTTGCCGCTCGAGGAGATAACATTTCTGTTAAGCAGCCGTGGAGAGATTGCATTTCATGGAATATTTAGTGGTATCAATTATGGAGGAAACTGATTTAGGGCAATTTTGCACAACATTAAATGCCTGCTGACAGCAAGCATGCTTTGCCCATTAACGGCCTCAACTTGAACCCCACAGCTAATCAAACAGTCATCCAACAACAACGTTAAAAGGTTCTGCTGGAGCCTGGAGCATGCATCGTGGGTTCCCTAGTCATCGTAGCATTGCTCGACATAGCATTGCTATGTGGCGACGTAGCGCTGCTGTGTGTTGATGTAGCATTGCTGTGTGTTGATGTAGCATTGCTATGTGTTGAAGAAGCATTGCTATGTGTCGACATAGCATTGCTATATTGAAGTAGCATTGCTATATTGAAGTAGCATTGCTGTGCATCAAAATAGCATTGTGGTGTGTTGAAATAGCATTTATGTATGTGGAAGTAGCATTGCTGTGTGTTGATGTAGCATTGCTATGTGTTAAAGAAGCATTGCTGTGCGTCAAAGTAGCATTGCTATTTTGAAGCAGCATTGCATCAACGTAGCATTGCTGTGCCTCAACGTAGCATTGCTGTGCCTCAACGTAGCATGGCTGTGCCTCAACGTAGCATGGCTGTGCATCAACGTAGCATGGCTGTGCATCAACGTAGCATGGCTGTGCCTCAACGTAGCAAGGCTGTGCGTCAACGTAGCATTGCTGTGCCTCAACGTAGCAAGGCTGTGCGTCAACGTAGCATTGCTGTGCAAGAAGCATTGCTGTGCGTCAAAGTAGCATTGCTATTTTGAAGCAGCATTGCATCAACG
>JAODUH010000011.1:1136226-1176181 GCA_027564835.1 Typhlichthys subterraneus | reverse complement strand
GAGCCGGGGTCGGCCTAGTCTCCGCCTCTGCCGGCCATTAGCACTACGTCACATAAACAACTCTGTGCTGAACGTCTGATGCATGGACCCCTGCAAGCCTGAATCGCTTTCCGAAATTGAGAAGTACATTTTCATTGGCTGTTAGCGTTGTCACTCACAAAGTGTGTGGGTGTAATTCCGGTGTGCAGTAGCCTGCTTTATTTACTTATTTGAGTTTCCGTTTCAGTGCATTTATTCTAAGCACTAACAGTAGCCTTCCTACTTATCTAACAGAACAATAAATAACATAAACAACTAATTCCTCTGTATATATTTTACATCAGACTTTGTCACTGAGTTACGTAGCTGGTTGTTGTGCATGTCAATCAAAATACCTTTCCTGCCAAGTGGGCGGATCTTGATGCAGTTAGCCAGTGCTGTGTCCCAGGCTTCCCGTAAGGAAAGGCTGGCTCTGCGGGACTAGGATCTGCCAGACTATTGCTCTCAGCTCAAAGTTGAGCTGAGCGTGAGCCCGAGTGAATTTCGGGTCCGGTTACACCAGGCTAGGCGGTTTGCTCACCTGCACAGAGAGTTCCTGGACACGTCTGAACATCTCCACATCCTCGTCGACCACGTGGTCCCGGGACATGGCCACAAAGCTCGACTGCACCTCCCTCTTCACCTGAAGCTCGCCCTCATAGCCTGTTAGGGGAAGCAGTGACATAATATCAGCATGCACGCACACACGCACACACACCCTAGATAAAGCACCAAGCTAGCCTGTTGTAAGCAGCCTCTGCTGAATAATCAATTAAATTCATTCTATGCTAATGTGCTTATAACGGAGTAGTATTGTTGCCGAGCGTGTTCCGAGGCCCAGTCTCAGAGGAATTTAATAATGTATCATCTTTGCATGTTTATGCGAAAATCCCTAATGTAATGAAGTGAAACTAAATCACACTAATTGCGTAACCGCTTTCATGTGCTTAGTCATCCACCAAGACAGTTTCCCATGAATTAAAAAGCAGATGCGGTGAACGGAGCTAGTGTAGACATGAGAAGCAACTGAGGTCGGGAAGCAGGCGGTAATTTTCATGAAATACGCAGCAGGAGTTAACCACCAAAAAAGGAAGGCTCATAACAAGTGGAAGTAATGTGTCATTAACATATTTATGAAAATAAGCTTCTTGAGAGACATTTTGCGAGACGTGGCCGATGCGCTTGCATTGTTTTGAAGCCAAGAAACGAGCTTGCTTCCTTGAACTGCTTTACTTTTATATTTTCTTCCTTTCAGACTGACAGTCCAATGTTAGGGTTACTGGGTTTGTGGCTGCAATCATCGCTGTCAGCCCTGAGTCAACCTGGGTGGCTGAATCACTGCCTTGGATGTGTCTAATGGCCGTTGGAGGTGAAGTAGAGTGGCGACAGTGTTTTCAGAGATGGAAGAGAGGGAGAGAAAGAGAGCAAGAGAGAGAGAGAGAGAGAGGAGAATGGGAGAAGAAGAGTGTGAAGAATGCGACTACAGTCATTAGGAGGCCATGAGACAATAAGGGGGAGGGGGGTGGGGTTAAGGGACAGAACAAGGAGCAACATGAGGAGGTTAGTGTGGCCATGCAGGAGCCGACGGGCGGGAGAGATGGAAGCCACGCGGCGAAGCTGTTACTGAATGAATTCAAGTGGCATTGGATTAGTAGAAAGCTCGTGTGTCATATTGAACTCCTCTTTCTCTCACAGGAAACACTAGCTCAAATCTGCACAAAGTAAATGCGTGTGGAAAGCTTTGGTGAAAATGAACCAGCCTTTGCTTACCATCAACGTTCTCAGGCTTAATTCGTCCGGCCGTCAAGCCTCCCTCTCCGGGCAAAGGGGCTGCTTTCTGAGGGCTCACTCTATACCTCAGCCTGCCTAGGGTCCTGTGCTTTTTAAGGAAGGGGTTACGCTTAAACTGACTGACCACCTTAAAGGGTCGGCCCCTGGCTCGGCCTGGGCCCGGGGTCGAGGCGGCGAGCGACAAAAGCCTATTTTTATTATTAAACTCTTTAATTCCAAGGCGCTGGGGAAGGGGCCACGTTTTGGACGTATAGGGCGTGTCCTGCTTACGATGCACGCGCTTCGGCGGCGCGTAGCAAGGCAGTCCCTTTTTCCGCGATTGTCCCTGAGTGGAGTATATATGGGAGAGTCCATCGAAGAGTCCCTTAAGCTGGTTGCTATGGCTACCCAGGGAAGAAACACTAGACTGGCTGGAAGAGCTCAGGGGGGAGTTAGCCGAGACGGAGCCGCAGGACACCAGGGAGAGGGGGCTGAGTCCCGACAACGTGGGCGGAGGGGACGTGGTATCACAGGGAGAGGCCTTTAGCTCTTGGGCACCGGTGGTGAAGGCGGCCGCTTGCGGCGGCCCGGACAGGCCCTTGTCCCGGGGACGGGACCGTTTGCCGGGCGACTTGGCGGCTACAGCTCGCGACCGACGGCCGACGGGGGACGGGGTAAAGAATTTGGAAAGCCCGTCGATGAGCCCTTTCGCTTTCCTGTTCGCGCCGAGCGTCGTTGGGGCGGAGGTTGGCGTGGGGGGGGGAGTGGTGGTGGTGGTAGTGGTGGTGGTGGTGGTGGTGGTGGGAGGGGGGGTGGAGGTGGCCCAACAGGGGTCTCCGGGGTCCGTCAGAGATGCAGCATGACCAGATGAAGGTGTGGAACAGACGGTAATCTTTTGAGCCCTACCAGGTGGCCCTCTCCCTGCCAGGGCTACCACGGAGACCTCCCCACTGGTTAGACACCTGCAGGCACAAAGACGGACAAAAAGGTCAGATTCACAAGAAGTGAGTGTGCAAGGTGCAAAGGTCAAAGGTCAGGGTTCCCACTAGGGATGTGCGCGATTAGTCGGTTAAACGCTGGGATCATTGCTAGTCGGCACCATAAATACTGATCGGTTAAAAGTATTATTTTATTTTATTATTTATTTTTTGAAAGTAGTGGCTCAGTCAGTCTCTCCTGCGTCAGCTTGCACATGAAACACGCAAAACACTCTGTTGCCGCTGCGAGTGGAGTTGGTAGCACTTTACTTTACATGTGTTCCTGGTTCCTAGTAGCGAGGGAGCGGGTACAACTCTAAAAGTGACTTTGATGTTGCCACTAACTCCGCTCGCAGAAGGCGACTCTGTTGAAATTTGCAGCGCATCGTCATGTATTATCCAAAAGAATCTGGATTCACAATCTCTCTGCTTTCAATGTAACCTTACAGTACAACTGCATTAATATAGTTAAAAATCGGGCCGTCGGGTTCCTGACTGTTTGTTCAACTTTGTTTAAGTTAGGCTAAATAGCATTTTGCTAGGCTAAACTAGCTACCGTAAGCTAATTAGTGAACGCTTTTCAGCACCAATGCCAGTGCAGCATACAGATAGTCATACAGAATCAATATAAAGTGAAGAGTTTCATAACGCTCTCGTCCCGCTGCCTGTGAATAACGGAGCTGTATTGGCACTTTACCACTGTTGTGCCGTAGGCCACTGTAACTGTTTATCTTCCGAAGATGAAGCGGTGGGATTATTATTTTGCCAATGAGGAGAAAGTGAAAGCTAATACGTGATCTCCACCCACTGAGACAAAACCGCAGGTAGGGAGAGACCTGCAACCTGTACACACGCTGACAATGTTAGGCCTGATTGTGATAAATTTAGATGTTTTTCTGAGTGTTTATGTATATTTAGACGAATCGAATAGTCTAAAGTTAAAATTGTATTTAACCGACGGTGAAATTAGTCGCTAGGAACATCCCTAGTACCCACTCTATGCCAAATATCTTATTCCCTGTTCCCCAGACTTCCACTGACTAAAACTCAGATTTTTCATCACCTATAATTAATGGAAAAACAGGCCAACAGAATGATGTCAGTGTAAAAGGGGACAGCCGAAAATACACAGAATAAAACTGAATGTGATTATATTTTGCATATGCAAACATTCAGACCAAAAATCTCAAGATTTGTAGAGACCTCTCAAAATGTTATTACCACATCCAGTAACATTTTGATGAATGGCAACAAAAATGTCATCGTGCTGCAAACAAAATTTCATTTCATGATTCGACCCAATCAATATGAAAACAATTCCCTGACTTTCCATGTCTGGAATAGACTTGCCATGCTATTCCTAAAAGTTCCATGACCAGTGGGAACCCTAAATGGTGCATGGACTTGAAGAAGGTGGGGAACATTGCACTTACATTCTCCGTTTGAGTTTATTTCGGGGCCTTCCGATAGGCTTTGCATATCGTCGTTTGATCTGGTCGGCCTTCTTGTGCAGCAATTTCCTCACGTTCTCCTTTGGCCTGCAGACTTGGCAGATCCAAGTTCCTGGAGGGCGTCCAAGCACAGGGGGGGCATCACTTAGGTGGGTTCATCAATTCCGAGGACATATTCATTTGGAACCGTCCATTTATACTGCGAGCTGGCGGGAATTTACCCGCCCACAATGACAATCAATTACTCAGCACAAAAGGAAACTCCATAAGAAAAACATTAGGTCCACTCGCTGTCCGCTGAAATAGACTTCACGTCGGCCAGTTGAGAGCAAAGCTGTGCGACTTTGTGTGAAATGCCTTGCCAAATGTCGTACTAGACGTGCAATCATTACAAGCCTAGCTGTAGGGCTTGTACTGTAATCCACAGATAGCGAATCTCTCCTGGGACGCTGGAATAATTTGACATGCATGCAAAGCTCCTAATAAGCCATTCTAGTCGCGCTGCGTAGAGTGACAGCTCGAAAAAAGGGGCTTCTTTAAAAGAAGAGCCACTGTATTGACAGCAGAGGGGAAGACAAGTAGCCAGACGGTGCAAACAATCTTACCTTTTGGCATTCTTGAAAGCGGTGGGTTGCAGCATTCCATGTGAAAGCCCCGATCGCATGAATCGCAGAACAGCATCTCATCCTGTGAACAAGAACAGCAGGCATGTGTTAGGATATCCCCTGTTGCATAGATGCAATACCCTCTGCCATTGAAGGGCTTTATGAGGTAAAAACAAGTCAATTGTGTTCAGGGGACCTTGACAAATCTCAGGGGGAAACTGACAAATGTTCCGGGAGGATGTTTTTACCACACAACACAACAGGGAAATGTACAACGCGTTGTAGTACTTACAGCGTTTTTACCCTGTATTCGACAGGAGCTGCAGGTCTTGCATTCGATACATTGCCACCGTAATCTCTTCACATTTGAGGTCAACTCGGGTGAAAACTTCAGACATGACGGATGCCCTTGAGAAGGTAATTACAAAGACATATTAGAGCTACAGATTTTCCCCATCTTTAATTGTCAGTGTCACAGAGCTGGAGATGCGACCTTTCCAATATGTCCACACAGGAAGGTTAAGCATTAACATGCTGCACCATCAACAACGGTAGGGCCTGCACGCACCTCCCCTCTCCCCCACAAGCTGTGTCTAAAAACAGTTTGATCAAACATCTGAGCCGCTAATTACAGATAATTTGATCTTAATGAGGCAGAAACAGTAGCAGCACTCATTTTAATGGAAGCCAATCCATGAAAGTCGTGTAAAAGCTTGCCTTCTTCCTCACCCGGCTCCTTCACATGGTTGTAAAACAGCTGTTTTACAGTGAGCGCACAATTTGTGTACACTAGGAGCGGTTAATGAAAACCACCTCAACGCTACTTAGTTAAATTTGAGCTATAAAAATGTCACCGGGAGAACAATTCCTTACGGCATTTAAAATAATTGTTCAAACACAAATGGCTCCTTATGAAAGGTAATTTTATGGAGGGTTAGCAATTTCACCAGGAACAAAAGAACAGTTAAAGGAAATGCCACCAATCTCCGGTGGCAAATGACTGATCTTTGATCCACTCGGGCTAGTGTGCATCATAAGTAGCCAGCACAGTTTGAACCGAGTGAAAATGGCTCAGAAGATGTCCTCATTCTTAATGCCACTTACGGAGTGCATCAGCCCATATTCAGCCATTTATGGGGTTGCAAGCAATTGGGCCCCCCTCCCCCCTCCCCCAACTACTCAATTTCGACAATGTTCCACCAATAATCCCTCCGGAGAGAAGAATATTAACTCTTGCACAAAACACGGAACAGGAACATGACATCTGCCCCAGAAATGCCAGGAGTAACTGCTGCCATGCACCTCATCCCACCATGGCATCGTGCTGCAGTAGGTGAATTTAACCACAGATTCCCGGGCAGCTGAACATTGTTAAGACTGCATGAGCCCTGTTAACATGCATCTAACAAGTTTTATCAGTACACAGCGCCTTGTTATGCAGGTCTTAATGAGGGTCCTCGCTGTCATTTCTATAACTTGAAGCAACGCTCCGGGCAACTTACCACTGCTCCCGCAGTCTGCACAAGACAGCAGCTCCTCGGGCCGCTTGTCCCGATTTGACTCTTTCGTCCCCAGACAGAAACTGCATATCGGGATGGGGTCGACGCGGAGCTGTGTGGGAACACAAACAGAGGTTGTTACACATGCGGGTTACGTTTTCTTGAAAATGCTTTGCTCTGGTTTAGTTTTCAGTTATAGTGTATGTTTTAGTCTTAGGGGTTTTTCTCAGGGGAGACGAGGACTAAAACTAAGAAATTGGAAGATTTATATCATATCCTGTATCATGTATGAAATTAATCGACGAAGATGAAAACTAAATATATTCTCTCTACAATTGTAGTTTATTTTAGTTTAAAAAACACAAAGTTTCAGTTACTTTTCATTATTGTAACGCCTCATAAAATAAACAAACAAACAATGATCTTAGTGTTGAGGGAACCAAGAAAACAGTAAAACAAACTCGTCAGATTGAACTGCGGTGTGGAAATCATTGTGGGTATGGCATGCGCTGTCTAGGTATTGAGGCCTGGGGACAAAACCTCTCGCAGGGATTTAATGAAACAGAGACTAGATGGGAACTAGATGCACGAGCTCGGGGAATGAAAAGATCAAGCCTGATTCGAGTTCTCACAGACTGGAAATGAATAATTAACAAGTCTCGTCCACAGAGGTAGTGTGCAAACGAGATCCCCCTCTATTACACATTACATTTGAACGGGTAAGGGATCGTAGTAATCATAGTTTAAGGGCTTAATCCAATTCTTAAAGTTTGCACTACATTCTGAAAGGATTATCTAGCAGCATGTAATCAAATTGCCTCAATAATAAAACATGCTTAGTGCTTAAACATGCTTAAACATTGTTAGTGCACATCTCAGAACAAACATTCATTTTTCATGTCAGAGCTTAGATTTAAGTTCATATATGCTAAAATACAAGTGTTCGGTTTATGAGGATTTCCCCATTTAAATCTTTGGACCAAGAACACTGATAGCACATTATGGACTATGCATAATGATGAAAAACAAAGGTATTATTGAACGCATTATCCAATCAATACCTAAGCAAATATTAGCTGCAGACGTCACAAGGTGGAAATCTTCACATGAAGCATAACAGCTCACAAACGCGTTCACAAGCACACACACACACACACACAAACCTCTGGAGGAACATAACACAAACTGCTGTCTCCTCCGCTGAGAGACACTCCTTAATGGAAAATAACACTCACAGGGTGTGACCATAAATAACCTAACATCGTCATCAGTTTATGCAGACCTCACCAACCGACAGTGCCTTTGGAGGTGACTCCAAAGGCACTAATTACAATGGGAGATGCCCGTAATTGGTGCCTAGCTTTCCATAAAGGCAGCAACCCACCCTGCCCTCAAACAAACGTTTGACCTCTACAGTAAATCCTTCCTGGACTTTGACCTGACGTTGCCAACAGAGGTAACCTTCTGCCGTAAATAAAATAAAAAATAAAACAGGGCCATCTCCCCTGATACTCTTATGTCATTCCAATGAAACTCTGGGAAAAGGGGCAGGATACAGTGGGAATTTGGGCATTGTTCAGCAGCAGTTGTATTGAACTGATAGATACGGCGAGAGAAAGCAGTTTACTGTCACATCAGTGATTACTCCATTTTCCAACCTGCCAGGTCAATATTTGAAAGTGGGTACCGGCATTAGTAGCCGATTGCTGCTCACACATCCCTGAAAATAAACTTGCACAAACGTAAAAAAAGTGTTTTATTTAAATATAATAAAAAAAACAACACAACAACCACACCTAGAATAAACACTATAGTGCAGTAGGATAAAGCTCAGTGATTTTCATTCACATATAAAGTGGGCGTGCAGCGGTGTAAAAATATAAAAAACCCTGTGTGTGTCTTGATTATACAGAAGAATAAGAAATGGAAACTTAAGTGAGCAGGACTTAATAGCCAGCCACAAATGTTTATCCTCTACAGGCAGATGCTCTCAGCTCCCCCTGGCCGCGCTGGAAATCTGTCACTTGGGCTCGTCAGGTCACCTCGCATATTCCTCTCTACAGCTTTCTTTCCACAGGCCACAAAATCAGTGTCCACTTCATCACCGACCAAAAAAAGAAGAGGGCAGCACAGTGGATAGCATTGTGGCCTCACAGCAATAAGGTCTTCTTGGCCTTTCTGTGCGGAGTTTGCATGTTCCCCCCCCACCCCCCGTGTCTGCGTAAGTTTGCTCTGGTTTCCCCCACTATCAGAAAGCATGTACGGTTCATTCTCCAGTCAATGCCGTCTGACCAATGACACTGCAAAAATCTGGAGTTGGTCCCTGGGCGCTGCACAGTGGCTGCCCACTGCTCCCTGAAGGGACGGGTTAAATGCAGAGGGTGAATTTTGTGACAATTAACGCACCTTTACATCAACAACAGTGTAGTTTCCTTGACTGGTTAGCTTTGTCACTCACTTATCTGCATCTGTAATTCAGTTGCGATGCTAGTTTACATACTTACTTTACTTAATTCCAGTCGTTTCATTATTATAAGCATTTATCGTAGCCTACTTATCTAACAGATTTACAAGACCTGCAAACAGCCAGACTCATGTCGTTAGGTTTCCCAACAGATTCCTCAGTGTGTGTTTAACATGTGCACGTCAATCAAGATACCTCTCCGGTCAAGTAGGCTGATCTTGACAGTTGCACTGCATGTGTCCCAGACTTCACATAGTAAAGGCTGGCTCTGTGATACCAACCTGTTTCATAGTCTATGCAAGCTACGTGGACGTGATCTCAAACTAAAGCGCTACGCGCGTTTTTCAGCACGCGTGTCAGTTGGTGCTCTGAGCCATTTCCGATGAAATGGCAGGTGCGCTTGCGTTGCGATATAGAAAATGAGGAGACAACACATTTTGCTACGCGAGTACGCATCAAATCCTCCTTGCGTAGCTCGATGCGTTCGCGTAACTTGCGTAGACTATGAACTAGGGATGGCACCGATACGATACGGAGGTCGGATATAGGTCCGATACAGACTTAAATAGCTGGATCAGTATCGGTGACAATTGGACAGTTGATCCATGGGGCTAATCCAATTAAATTAATTTACACGTGTAAGCATCAGCCATGTCTAACCTTCCCAGGCCACACTGTCAGCAGCAGTTTTCTAACATGCATCTAGGTCCTAAAATAGAGATTGGCTGTCATTTACTTTGCAACTTAAACTTAAAACTTAATTTAACACTGGAATCGGATTGGTACTCTGTATCGGCCGATACCCGAAGTGCCTGTATCTGTATCAGGACTGAAAAACAGCATCGTGCCATGCCTACTTTAAACCAGCCCTAACAAGTGTGACATGAGCACCTAAGTTTGTTACAGTGTCCGATTGTAATAACTCAGTGCTGACGGTGCAGTTAAGCACAATGCCTTTATTGTTTACACAAAGCAGTGTTCAATGGAAAAGAGGAAGACAAGCTCATTGCCAAACAAGGCCTCAGCAAGGCCATTTGCTGACCCAGGGTCACTGTCTAACTCACTTACATGTGCTTGCATATTTATTACACTGCCTATACTGTAACATGGGCATTGTGTAGGCGGGAGGGAGGAAACGTGGGCAAACGAGCTGTCTGCTAGTACGTGTGGCGGGCGTTTGCATACAGTGCCCAATGGCACTTCAGCTGCATACACAGAAAGGAACATTTGTTTTGGTCTGGCAATTATAGATTTCAAGACCAAGTCAAAATAGATAGACCCATAACTTTACAGGAATGTCTTCCCCCCCCCTCGCCTCCCCCTTTTTTAGAAGGCCATACTTAAGAGGATATGACACTGATTCAACAGCAAGTAAGCTGTTGTGTGTGTGTGGTCCTATTAACAACAATGCATGCTGCTAGAGAGCTTAAGTAGTTGCATAACATAAGCAGCAAAGGATCTCGTTCCTTGTCTTTGTTCGTGCCAGGGTCTCTTCAGAATCTAATAAAAATGAACCAACACTCTTCTTTCGGCTTCTCTCCCCCCCCCCACAAGCATCCCTAATTCGAACACGAACAAACATTGCGTTTGTGTGTGTGTGTGTCTTCTCTCTGTGCAGAGAGATAGAGGTCTCATGATTCTTTGAAGTGAATGGTAAGCCTAAAGTAAACTTGGTGATGTCATCAAGCCAAGAGCATTGTGTAAAAAACCTGCCAAATGGAAAACAGTGGGCCTGCTACAGTATACAATAAGAGCCTTGACAGGACACCGTGTCTCTGAGCACTTCTCAGTTTAACTTTTGACCGCAGACTCTGTCACAGTTGTGGCTTCAGTATCAAACGTGTCATTTCCTGATTATTCACTGTGAAACTGGTGGGTTGCCGAGTGATCGCTCTGTAGCTGGATGTTGTACACAATTTGCGATGAATAATTGGAGCACAAGCCATCAGACCACACTTGCGTTAATACAGTTCCATGTGTTAACATGCACAAATACTGTGTCTGCAGCACATTAGAGCTCATAGTGAGAAAATGCTTTTTGTGATGCAACACTGCCTTTCAAAGTACTTCACAGTACTTTAGAAAACTGCCTTCCAAGTAGAAAGCTGTCTTGCTACTGAACATGTACATATTTAGTGTGCACGCCAGTGGTCAGCGTTGCAATTTCTGTTAAGATAAAGATCTGATTCTGCACCATTCTTGGTACCAACCTCAGCAGCATTACACAATACAGCCTGAATGTTTAATATGCTCCTATGACCTTCTTGGAAGATCTGAAGCACGCATGCGCACACACAGGCCAAACCACACATAGTGCTTGACACCTCCCTCAAGTTGATATTAACAGTGGCAAGATTCCATACTTGGCTGTATCATTTTTGGGTTCCTTTAAGCATTTATAATTAGGCTAGTTTATAACTCACCACTCACAGCCTGGAATGCTGTATGAATAAAGCCTGCACAATGCAGGCACTAAGGGAAGAAACCCAAAGTTTGAAAACAAAAACAAATCCCTCCTTTGTAGCAGAAAAATGCTAAAGCACTTTCTCTTCCGGCATTACAGGCTGTAAAGAGTGAGTAATTGATACACCAATTATTTCACTAATCATTTTTGAGCTAAGTACTCCTTTAAAACCCTGTAAGACCCGAGGAGATAAATATACAACGTCACTTAGCTCTCCAATATACACATTTACAAATGTTTCTTAAAAATAAAAACACATTTACTATCAATGGCAAGACAATAACATCTATTGGCTATGTAAATGTAGTCTTAAAAATAACATTTTAAATGTGCAAATGTGTTTTTTGGAGTGCCAAATTACATTTTCTTTAGACTAAAATGGATCTTCCAGGGTTTTAAGTCCAGAGAAAGCATTAATCTCTTCAGCCACAAGGCCGAACAACCAATCACATCCCAGACATTCTTGAAATAGAATTATGGGTTACATAATCTGTGTGAAGCACTGTTCTGCCCGACTATCTGCGACCTGCGCTGGTGTAGCAAACACAGACGGCGGTGCAACGACAAACGAGACCTAGGTCAGGAAACGACCAGGCGAAAGTATACCTGGTCTCTCTCGTGAGGCAGAAGCGTCACAGAGGAAAGGACCAGCGGTAAAACACTTGGACACCTGGAGCCCCTTCCCTCTCGACCGCCGTGGTTGAGCTTGTAGCGCGGACCGTTCTTCAGCAACCCATTGTCGCTCACACAACGTTTGGCTGCCAGCCGTAACCTCTGCCGGAAGGCGGGGTTCTCAACGACGTTTGAGAGGTCATCCTGATTCCGCAGGTACCTTTCAATGTTCTTCAGTGAGGATCCATGGGAATCGTCCAGGCCCTCAATGGCCCTCCGAAGAATTTTATTCCAATCAATATGGCGAAGATCGCTCGAATTCCATACAGATCCCTTGGATGGCACAGAGATGTTTGTAGGTGGCAGGTCGCCAACTCTCCCAGGAATGCCGGGATCCTTGTACGACGCGCTCCCCTTATTTGTAACTTTGAGAATACAGCCATCGTGTACGCTTAATTCCAACTGCTCAAGAATAGTCCTCTTGTCAAGTCCATGTGACGTCGCCAACGCATGACAAATTCTCTCCTCTGATGGACGCTGCTTCTGCCTTTTGATTTTCTGTATTGCTTCCAGAAGCCACGCCGTGTACAGAGGGTTGGCAAGTTTTACCATGGTTGAACACATTGAGATCCACTAAAAAGTGATCCATGCAGATTCGCCCTCTCTGCTGTTGAACACCTGATACATCCACATCTTTGACAAGGTCAAAGACTCCACCCCAGCATCCAGAGATTATTCTCAACCATGGGTATTTCACAAGAAGCTTGGCACTAGAAAATCCAACTGCAGGGTTAACACGTTACCAGTAGAGCTGTTTCTTGAAGTTCCAGTCCCCAAGATCTACAAGAACAAAACAAAAAAATATATATAGCTATAAGTTATGAAACACTAATTCCAACAGTGACTAGGATATATACACATTTATTTAAAATATAAACATATGCACACAATATCAATACAAGAGAAAGCATAGGAATTCTGTGCATTTTCATGTAATCCATGTTGTATAATGTAATTTTCAGTACATTATTCATTAATAAGTAAGGTCAGTCCATTGCTACCAGAACTTAAATAACAAGAAACAGATGGATAAACACTGACAACAAATGCAGCCTAGGCAGAAGTCATCTTTGATCATAGACTGACACCATAATGCAGACATACCGCCTTATGTCAATTATCAAATAAACCCATTGAATAATAAGATAGGTCAATAACTGTTCAACAACATCCAAACAGTAACTTCTGCTCAATCTTAATAAATGCTTCATAACAGTCACTTATCTCACTTTCAGAATTAGCTTTTCAGAAATATCTTTGGAATGAAAACTTGTTCAACGAGGAAATCCGACATGTCAGTAAAAACGTGACAAAATGATCGAAAAGCCCAATAACAGTAGCTGTAAAGTTGAACGGCTGCTTGTAAGCGCGACACTGTGACAGCCTGGGATCGGTTAGTCTGATCAACGCGATCTTTAATGACAGCTGAATATAATCAATGCTTACTTTTTGACAGCTGCCGAGGGATGTTTATGTCATGTCTGCAAATCATTCCACATCCCATCGCTACGAATAAGAACACGAATATAACAAATGTACTATGTAACAAACCTAGAACAGTGTCCGCTGAGTGGAGGAGATAATTACAATGTTGCCAAGATTACTGATGTCACCTAAACAGTCGCCATTTTGTTACAATGTTGTAGTTTACATGAATCCGACATGACGCTGATTACAATCCAATGGAGTCTCATTAAACCTTACCTACACTAATGTGCCCTCCCTAGCAACTTCAATATTGGCTGTAAAGACAAGATCCGATTTCTGGTTTGATAAAGCACATGTCAATCTTTATGTATGAGCTCACCCTGAAAGGCACGGCACTGGCTGTATGATATGTCACTTCACTCAATTGACCCGCCTCTTAAGGTGCCTTGTATAATGAATTATTATTATTTACCTTTGCCACTGGTGATACTTCTTCTCACTGGTATACAGTAGGTAGGGGTTATTGTCAAGTTATGAAAAACATTATGATAGAGTTAATTGTCGTGCTAGTAATTAAAAGCCTTGTTAAAATGAATGTCATTTGCAAAGCGTTTAACACCAGCCCACCTTTACTAAGATTCCTCCTTGAAACAGTTGGTTACACTTGAAAGTGATTTGGATCATTTTAGACTTTAATTGGCTGTTTGTTAAATCCATCATTTGTTTGCATGAAATCTGCAAAGACTCAAGCATTGATTTAAAGCGGCACGTTTTTCCCCCGGTAGCAATTCATGGATTAGACTACTGCAGGCTAAATTGTGTGCAAGCTATCGCCTTTCCGCCCCATCTCGTATCTTCTTTCCCTTCATTATTTGCCCACCACCAGCAAGAGCCGTTTCTCTCGAAAGATGTCACATTTAAAGTAAGCATGATGTTAAATGAGGCAGAAAATGGCAAAACCTATCAAATTCTGCAAATGAAAAGTAGGCTTTCTTTAGTATCAACACATGGATACGACATTAACATCTCATATAGAAATGGAAAATATGTCATGACCTCTTTGTCACTATTAACTACAATATGTTTCCCATAAGAAAATAACAAGCACCGGGGAAAATAATGCTTTGTGGGAATAGAAGTTCCATGAGTATTTGGAGAGTATAGCTCCTTCATCGCTGCCCCTCAATTATGTATCGCTAGTTTCTTACTCCATTTCCCAGACGGTCCATTCTCGTTTCCCGATCAAATTCGGAAACGAAATAAAGCTCGCTTCAATCTTTACATCGTTTACTAGCTGTACCGCCGCTGTGGGCTACAAGGCGAAACAAATTAACGCAAGTTTAATGCAAGGATGATCATATAACTACTGTGGAAAAAGGCACAGGCTACCGTAAATATTTGCTTGTAGTTACCTCTTCAAGTTTTCCCCTGGATACTCCTCTTCATTATTAGGATGATTGAAACGTCGAAGAATAAATACACGGCGACATATCCTTCCGATTTGGTTGCACTTGATTTCTAAACGAACGCTGAAAGCTCGCTCCGAGACAGAGAGGACCTGATAATAACTAATTGAAAGGTTAATCTACATAGCAGCCTGTGACAAAGTGGTACCCTCCCCCCTTCGTCTCCACTGTAGACATCCCTACTTCAGTGTAGTGGAGCGGACCGTCGCCCCTTTAGTGCGCTTCTACAATGATACTGTCAATTTCACTTTTCCCCCCATCAACATGTCCAGTGATGAGCAGAGAATTGGCACACTAGTATATATATTACAGTTAATCACAACAGTTTTCTGTAGTCACTGCATACCACACGTTTTAATGCGATGACACTCAAATACCACATATTGCTAAATATATCTTAATTAGGCGGGCCAACTGTAAATATTAGTTCTTAAGAGTAGCATATATAGTACATGTACTGTAGTCTATACCAGGCAGGGCCATCTTGAAATACTAAGATACAGAATGGAATAGATTTTTTTTTTAAATCAAGCACAGTAATGAAATGTTGATTCTTTTTAGCCTAATGGAGTTATAAGCAAGTAAAATGAAAAAGAACATTATCACAATACCAATAAATTATAGCAATGAAAAGTGCATTTTGTCAATGGTGGCTTATACAAAGGATCCTGCATTTGATAGTGTACATCTACATAGTGTATACTGTGTATTATATTATTATATTAGGACTGTATTATAGCACACGTAGCAAACATGAATCATAACATTTTAAACAGAATACACATTTGGTGCATCTCTTTCACTGTTACATACACGCTTTTGGAGGTCTCAAGACCTCCAAAAGGTTCCAGAAGGTTTGACTGTTGCCATTCTTCAACATTGTGTTTTAAACGTCACTTTTATTCAAGGTTGTGCCATGCAGGTGTGCTTGTGAAATAAAAAAGACTACTACAAATGAATAAAGGCTTGTTTTGGGGCGTTCACGTCAAGGATAGTCACTGACCGAACCCACCCTGGTCTCCACCAGGTCCTCAATTGCTGCATGGGTCCAGGGATAATTTGAATTGGAGCATGTGCCACCACAATCTGCCCATCCCCCCTAACCCAAACCCTGCCAACTGCCACACTGGTGTTCACAAACACTATTGCCCATCTGCGGGGGCAAAACACTGGCCATGTCCCAGTTACTCTTTTGCTTGGATTTGGAGATTAAAAAAAAGATGATGGTGAACCTATGCAAAAGCAAACAACCAGAGAGTCTTTGGTTGTCTAGTGTTGTAACTGACATGAGCTTTATTACATCAAAGAGAAATTAAACATTTTATTTTGGATTGTTGCTGCCCTCACAGGGTAGCCAAACAAATAAAATAAAAAGGGGTAGGATTTCATTTAATCTTGAATGAATCTGTAAATCAAATATAAAACGTGTTTCTACCTCTTGCATACGCTGAGCAAAGTTTACGCGGAGTGTGAAAAGTCTGTTTTAGTAGTTTCCTTATTGTGGTAAGCATTCTCATTACTTAATCATGGCTCCTGCTTTTTTGTGTTTGTGTTTTGCCATCTGTCATCTTGAGAAGCAAATGAACCAGCTGCCATAGTGTGATCTTGGCCAATCAGAAATGTGGTCCTTTTCAAAGCGCATCTGTGTGAAACCTTAAAAATGCTGATGAAAAAAAAAAATGTGACTCAAAGTTGTTAACATTTTTTGGCTGGAACATTTTTTTTTCCACTTAGAACACCTCGATTAGCATAAATGCATAAACTGTGCTTCTTTACCGAGTCCGCATGCAGGAGGGGAGTCATAAAACATGTTTCTCCACAACATTTAATCATGCTCATAAAACATGGATAATACGGTCTAACAGGTTGTTTTTACCATAACATAAAATGGCATCATTGGCTAGCAACAACTAGACTAGGCAAATGTTGTATACATACCCTGGTCTGTGTTCTGCGGACTGACTGTAAAGCACTTCATAAAATCATGCTGGACATTGTTTGCATTATTGCCTTTGGCGGCAGACTGTTTAAGACTTCTGTTAGCCACACAGGAGGGGGTCGGGGGGGGGGGGGGGGGGGGGGGGGGGGGGGCAGCCTTCCTCTGATCCTTGCAACCCACCCCCCAGTGAGAACACTGCTGGGTTCGAAGGCTTGGTCATGGAGACATGTGCTCTGAGAGAGAGTCCAGTTAGAACCCCTGGCTAGCCCAGACCTCCTTCTGGTGATTGGCCATGTTAAAGTACTACTGAACCTTTGCTGAACCCTCCTTAACTCTGTGGAATCCTTGCATAAATGCAAATGTAATGCTGGAAAAAAAACAAAAAACATTTACTTCCATTCAAAAACACTTTGTGTCAACAAAGCTGGTTACTCTAGTATGCATTCTCAGATTACTTTGGTTTGCAGAGCCTATATTGTAATTATCTAATTTAACATATAACATAAAACTTGAAATATATTGTACTGTGTATGGTAAACACTATAGTTCTATGGGTAAATTCACAACACATACCAGAAGAGAAAGTTAAAGGTGGGGTAAAAGCCATGCTGGAGAAATATTGTTGATATTTGTCAAAACAAAACACATCTCCCTGCAGTGCCATAGGGGTGCTCTCTCAGAAGCGGTGACCCTAAAATTGGTCACGCATTGCCAAGGCTGGGATATTGTGTGGTGCGGTCTGCACCACTTTGTCTGTGCTCCCATTTGCAGAGCCAGTGCTGTGTAGAAACACCAGATTATTTCTTCAGCATGCACACAGCAGACGGCTGATGAACCACGGGGCGACATTTGCTGAATTTGACTACAAGTGTATTAGCTTACAATCGCTTTATGTGGGCAGGTAAGACTGCGTTTATTGAGGCAAGTAAGCTACAGTACTGAATCAAGAGTTTAACAAAATCCAGCAGTGCTTTAAGATGGATATTGCGTTGACAGGACCAAGAAGTATGAAGGAGCCATTTGTTTATTCAGCAATGATGGTAACAGTGTGCCTGCATTCGTTGCATGACTTAGACTTTAAATGGACATATACCCAAAGCTATTTTCACTCGTCATATCAGTCAATGTTGAATGCTTTCTTAAACCACTTGCATCTGGGTAGACTTTGTTCTGTGTTTAAATTATATAATATATATATATATATATATATATATAATATTAATATATATAATAGACATCCCAAAAAATGATTTCCTGCCATTTTGTCCAGATATAATAGTCATTAATGGACATTAAGTATCATTAACAGTAGTTCCACGTGTGAGAGTTACATAAGAACATTATGGTTTTGAATATGGCAACTGAAGCCATAGCTCTGCATTATAAATAATTGAGGTAAACATTTAATTTCTTAACGCCTTCAAGTTGCATCGCAGAGTTACTCTTGTGGACATACTGCAAATACAAAAATTTGAAAATAAAAAAAAATCGAATAAATAAAAAAACGCATGACAGAAATCCACAGTGCTCGGTTGCATTAAACAAAGTCTGGCTTCTCTGGGAAAGTGCATCCGACCCGTTTGATGATGACGTTGGCAGCGTAGTGTCCGGCCCGGATGCACTCCTCTATCGACTTCTCCTGGACCAGCTCAGAGAGGAACCCTGTGAGCAGTAGAACATAATGGGGGGTGAGAACCAGAGTGGCGGAAGTGACATTTTGGGTAAAACGGAGATGTACATATCAAATACATTTCTGCTGATCTAGAAATGTTGTTTTGGCCCTCCTGTAAATTTGGATAAATGTTACTGTTGGGGCTCATTTTGAATGTGTACCTTGTTTTGTAAAATTTTTACAGTACACTTTTTATACTACCCGATCAAGGAAATAACGGATTACAAACCCAAAACAGTCACTTATGCCTAGGGCTGGGCGATATACCGGTATATAACGGTACGGAATATTTTCAAAAGAAATATAAGATTAGACAATATCGTTGATATCGATATAGTTATATTATGCATTTATTCATTACTTTTTTGATTTGTTCATCTCTACCTTCATGCCTGCACTTGGCCTGAGGAGTGCAGTCAGGAGTGAGGGACCACCAGAGAAATCTCAATTAATGTCGCTAAAATTAAAAGATGTAACATTTCCGTCGGGTTTCCTGTTTTTTTCTATATGCCTGAAGGATTTAGCCCACTTTATAGAAAATACCGATATGTATCATGTATCAGTATTCATCCTAAATATATGGGGATATTTGTTTTGGTCCATATTGCCCAGGCCTACTTATGCCCCTCTCTGGTTCTCACCCCTCGATATGTTCCTTATCTCAGAAATAGCCTCAGATGATATTTTCCACCCAAGACATGTACATCATTTAAAGTAAGGGCACAAATGGGCCCCTAAATGTCAGGGTCATGTAATCTAGAAACCTCCATATGCCACATACTGTCCAGTGGCTGGTATCAACGGTTAATTGGGAGAGGACATGGGGCTAGAAATGTTTATGGTATAATGGGAGCATTATCGAGAACATCCTGTACCTCCTACGAAGGCATCTCCTGCACCATTTGTGTCCACAATGCTGTTCTGGTCAATGTCAATAACTGGAAACATGGTCACCTTTTCACCTGCGGCAGAACCAAAGTAAAGAAGGATAAAACTGTTATGCACCTTTCTCATTTAGTCACATTTAGACACTTTGATCCAAAGTGACATACACTTTTTTTAAATTGTATTCATCCGATCTCTACAGTATATATTGTTAATAGAATATTAGCATCATTCTTTAATCGATTTTAATAAATAAAAAAATATATAAAAACAGGCACAGCACATAATTCCGAGCTAGGTTAACACAAAACATTTGTATTATTTGTTAATTATTAATTCTAAACTATATGGAACAGTGTTAACTACGGTATTCACCCCTCAACTGCTTAACAATACTTACAGAATGCCAGATTATGCCAATAACATCATACACGTGTATACATGTGGTACAGAAAAGCCTAACGCAGAGGTCTTGGTCTTGGGCCAATAGAAACATGGCACAGGGACCCCCTATATCAAATATGGTATTAAATATTTAGTTGCCGGGCCAACAATAATGCGTAGGGCGGCCTAAAGTACCATGTATAAAAGTAGACCACCAACTAAGCCATTCAAATAATTACTGACAGCTTTATATACGTACAGTACAGGTTGTATTTATGTTAATGTATATTTTCTGACATTTACATTTTTGGAAGAAAAAAACGTTTGGGATCAACTCATTTGGTGGACCCCCTGCAGTACCTCTGAGGACTTCCTAGGGGTCCTGGACCCCCTGTTGAAGACCTCTGGCCTAAAGGTGCTGTAGGGGGAGAGTAGAGATGTGTGTGGCAGGAAGCAGCATTCAATATAGAAAGCTCTTATCTATGCTGGATTGATTTAGTCTGAAAGTAAGGCTTAGTCTGGACTGTCAACGTTTTCTGAATCTGTGACGTACAAGTGATGTTCTGTACAATGAAATAACAAACGGTATCATGCTCGTCATTTAAAGGTTAGTGAAAAATATACAGTAATACTTTCTTTTCAAACTGCTAAAACCCATCAAGGGAATATTGTTTTGGTGGCATTAGCTAAGCTTTGAAAAACAAGACAGCAAGAGCTACAATGTTGTAGCGGAATCAGTGGTCTGTATTATCATCTACGGATTATATTGCGTTAAATATCAGGAGCACATGCGCTTCAAAGAAACTTCCAGTTTAAAGTTTTGGGTGCAGGGGGGGGGGGGAGAAGAGGCAACACAAAAGTCTTGAGGTGTAGAATGACATTAAATCAGCAACTTATGTCAGAGCAATCTAAACCACACACACAACCTTCAAACAAGCCGAAGGTTTCTGGGGTCTACATTAGCCTTTAAAAAAAAAAGGTGTGGGAGACAAACTGACATGTGGATGAAAGGGCTACGAGGAGGTGGACGGACCTCTTATTGAGAGAGAGGTTTGGAGTTTAAACAGACACAAGGAGGAGGAGGAGGAGGGTGGGGGTGAGGGTGAGGAGGAAGAAAAGCTTTAAGCAATTTAATGAGGCCTCCTGCTGATCTAGCGATGACTCGCCGTATTTCAGAGCTTGGAAACAAGACAATCCGCCTCATCCATTTGAACGCACCTCTGTGTTAGCACGGTTGGCTAATAAGGCACACAACCTACACTAGTAGCCTAGCATGTGATCAGCATACCAGCAATTTACTGTCAAACGCCAATTAAGCTACAAACGCTGTTAAAGTTAAACTATTCATAGCGCATCTCGTGTGGTCAGACACTGGCAGGACTTGTATCTCTTGATAGCAAGTAAATTGTCGTATCCATAATGGAAACAAGTGCACATATGGTTCGACTGAAGGAGCATTTAGCTATTTTGTGGCATGCAGCCGGTTGGAACTTTGACTATAAATTACAATAGACGAAGATCTTTTTAGGATCAGCTAATTAGTAGCATAACGACATTGCTTAATTAATGTTGTAGATGAAGCTTGAGAATCCGCCTCCCTCTTGAAATGATTAGCCACACATCTTGCATGTAAAATACGCTATTAATGATTTATAGTTTGTCAATTATGCCGCCATCAATTATGCTGCCATCAATTATGTTGCGAATTTGCTCGGTGATACAGGTTACTTAATTCATAATATGGCAGACTCTTGAAATAAAAGGCCACGTGCAAGCATGGATCCTGTTTAGAAGTCCCATATTCACAGATGTAAAAAAAAATGTTTATGTAGCTTCTAAAAAAGGTCAATCTTCAAAAGTGTGGGTGGCACCGGAGTAATAATTTCTCACTCATGACAAACATTTCACAAGATGTAGATATTTGTCTGAGTAATGAGACTGTTTACAGGGGTGGACATCATGTATGGTACTTACTTATGAAGTAGTTACGGTCTTCTGAAACCCCTTAAAAAGACGGACAGCTTCTATACAAAGTGTGACCTATTCAAATCAATCAAACTGCTGGTGAATGCAAACTACGTGGAAAGTGTACACGGCTGGATTTACCAGCCTGTCTCCAGACAGTTAGCTATTATTTGGCGCATGCTGAGTCGACATATCTGGACATGTGGCATGAGAAAGATCTCTGCATACTCCCATTCCTCTTCCCTCAATCACCGCTCCTGTACCAGTTAGGTTCACATCTCGCGTCTCAGGCAAATGATTAAGTTTTGACTGACATGTTAGCTAAGGTTACAGTCAACCAAATCCCAGGCCACGTGTAACAAAGAGCTCATTGGCAATGGTCTGTCATGGAAATGGCAATACAAAAAAAAAACAAAAAAAAAACGTGCCTGCCAAAAAACTCAGTGTCTCTGTTGTTATTGGCTGTTAGCATGTCTGAAAACATCACTATGTTAAATGCATTTCACGTTTCACTTTAATGAGGGCAGCACCATTACTTCTAGTCAATAAAACCAGGGCTCTGTTTTATTTTTGTAAATTTTTTTACCGCGCAGTGCTTGGACAGCATGTTCTTTGTAAACATTAGGGAATACAGTACAAGTGTGAGAGTTAACCTCTGACACACGAAAAGCCACGTGGAAGAATCCAGAATATTTCCTTTGATTAATGCTGTATTGTGTGCCTTTGTTAATTCACTCTTCATAACTCACTCATTACAGCTATGAATGGAGGTGATTAAACTCTTTCAACAGGCAACTCTTTGAAATGAGTATCAATTAAGTCCCTTATTACTGACTATTCTTTTTAACAATGCAAATTTGCACCATTGCAATGGCTGAATAAAAAATGTTTAAAAAAAGAGATGTTGAGAAAGCTACGAGAAAGCTGACGTAAACAACTTCTATATTGGAAAATGAGCATATAACACATTGTTTTGACCATTTGAATTTAGTGCATAATTATTTTCCAGTAGAGAATGATGTAATTTTGACAGAACGCAGGTACAGTAAGGTAGATCGTTGTCAGCTCAGGAAAAAAACACATCTGCTGCATCAATGTACATTATGCTATCTAGGTCAACTGACTAATTAATCACACCATAGTACATTGTGGCCTGCCAAGTCACTGTGAATTTACAAACGGTGGATTTTGCTCAACGGTATGCACTTAAGTATACTGTGGGGTTTCAATGCAGTAACTATGTGGTGGACTTCCTCGAGCATTCAGTTCTTCTGGAACACTTCCTTTTGTGCCTCAGCCAACTGCTGCCTCCGAGAAGAAAACAACATTACTGTTTTCTTGGCAAACAAGACAGGTTAGCAGAGAGTTGACATTCAATCTTTTTCCTTATCATAACCAGCATCTTCATTCACAATTGAGTTAGAAAAAAAGTACATGTGTCTGTAATTACTGTCACCACAGGCAAAAGATCATCGCAAACCAGCATCCTTCAGGGGAAGATAAAAGAAAACACTTGGACGCGAGAGGCCAAGTGAAAAACAGGAGGTCATTCTCGGCGAGTGAGCTTCTAATTGATTCCATCTTTATGGAATATGGAATTCAAACATGGTGCGCTTCGTACATAAAATGCTGACGACACACCAGAAGTTGCCATTTACAGCGGAACATGTCCTGTGGCCTATATTATCTTCTATTTAGCTAAGTCCACTTTGTGTGATTAATGTGCATAGATCAAGTACACTTTTTCCGAGTCTTAAAATCTCCCTGCAAAGTCTGCCTGCCTTGTTCCCTCGAGAACCCTAACATCGGCCGAGGAGCCGAGTCAGGCTTTGTCAAGTCCTTATCAGCGATTAGAGCTGCTACCCCAACTGAACGATCATTTATTAGATCTCCCCACTGTTAAGACTCAGGCCACACTGATCTTAATTAGTGCTTTAATGTCTGTATGAGCAAAAAGCCCCATGTAGTTCAACAGTCGGTGTCGGCTAGATAAAGGAGTGGATGTATACCCCCTCTGCCCCTCGCGAAGAGCTCTTAACAGGCACGTTTGAAGCAAAAAGAGTGATGACAGACTGGTTGGCTCTCCAAATGAGGGGTGTGTGTGCGTGTGTGTGTGTGTGTGTGTGTGGGGGGAACAATAACAAATTGACATCCCTTTTTTTGTTGAATTATACCACAGGGGGAGGCCTTCTTCTCCGATGCTTAATCACTATAAAACGGTTTAACGTGACACACAGAGGCTGGCAAATGATCAAATCCTGACAGGAGGACAAATTGCGAACAAAATGAGAGATCAAGTTTATTAGAGCGCCGCCTCTGGGAAATGAAAATCTTTAATTCTCTTTTTACATTGACATTTATTTGGCGCGCGCGGGAATAACAACATTTTACAGGCGCGTGCAGATTCCACCGCGCCTACTGCTGAACCGAATGATAGCACATTCAACTGAATTTATCATGTCTGCCTTTGTAGGTGACACGAGAAACTTTGTCTTTCATCCTGCCGGCATTTATCATGTATTTTATATAAAGTTCAGAGACGCACAGCTCTGTCTTTGCGCAGGAGCAAATAAGAGAAGTAGGCAGGATTTATCCATCACCGGCAAACACCTTTCTAGACAATGGATGACTTCATTTTAGGTTTAAGCGCAGGGCTTTGAGACTTCCGCTAAAAGATTTTGTTCAGACTTGTGAAAAGAAAAGTGACTTTGAATAACTATAACGCGACTCTAAAATACTATCTATTATAGACTTTACTAAGGCAACCATAGCCTGTCGATTACACACACATTTCTGGAAATACAGCAAATGCAGTTAAACAATGACCAAGCATTGTTTTATAGTAAAAGCCTCTTTGGGTAACTTGACCTTTTTTTGTTTTTTATGCAATGTTTTTTTGCAATTTTGTTGAATTGTGATTTCAGCATAGCTAACCAATTAATGCAGTGCTTCAAAATTACTACTGTATACGGGGTAATGACTAGTTAATTAATATGTAGGACTTACATTCGAAACAGTAGATTACTCTGCAAAATCTGCAAGCTAGTACATTATTATGTAGGTACCATAACTTAAAACACTATTTATACCTATAGTAAAAAATTAGATATTTTTGTTGATAATTTCATATCCCATAATAAAAAAGTTATGTCGGTATGAGAAAAAAACAGAATATGCTCAAGTCCGAGGTGTTTAGCGTGGGATCAATGCTGGTGTACATGTTCTAACCATATAGCCAAAGATACTGGAATAATAACAAAGATGGAGCATTGTAATGTATTTCAATGGAAGCAAAAATGGAGCACTTCCGGTCTCTTAAGTGGGCGTGTCAATAATAGCATTTTGCTGTGGAGAGTGACGTAGGCAGCGCCCAGACAGCTAAATCTACCATGCATGGTCTGAAACAAAGTCCATTTACCCCAAAACAGTTCACTGCAGAAATACCGCTGTGGCCTCAAACTAATTGTAGGTACTGTACTTAATTAATGTACTCAAAATACCCATTAACGCCCCCCCAGAGAGAAATAATGGGCAATAACATGGGGAAATCCGTGGACCTCCCCATTAACTTGCATGGAACGGTTGTTCTGGTCTGCAGAAAGGGTGAAAAGACCCCCCCCCCACGTCCCCATTCCAAAAATCCAATGTGGAAGTGGCGTCCGATGAGCCCTCTCTGTGTCCACTCTCTCTGACATGGCTGTGTGGTTCTAACAGCAGCCGCCCTTCCCCAGTCCCCAGCGATGAGTGATATGCTAGCGTGCTCACCTGAGGCCTGCAGTCTGAATGACGAGGGCAATGAGGATAGACACCCTCTGCTTCCAAACAATGGCAAAGGGCTCTGGGCTGTAATCGGAAACCATCATCTCCCCACTGTCCCCCCCCCCCGCCCCGCTTAGCCCTGCAATCCCCCCCTGCCACCCCCGCTTGGTTGACGAAGGCGCCGCCTATTAATGTTGCGGAAAGTGGATTAATTCGAGGGGCGGGCCGGAGGACTGTCGACCTCTCTTCAAGGTCACGCCGCCGGCGCTTCGACAGAAGACAGGACAGGAAGTAAAGGGTTGACGCATTGGAAATGGCTGAGGACAGTCCTGGAACCTGTCCAAGACAAAGTTTTAAGTACTTCACAAATCAATGCCTGCTCCGCCATATTTCTTTAATGCTCTGAAATGATAGAACATAGTGCAAGCACTCCTGCCTTTTTTCTGTTTTGCAACATCTGGCGTCAATATTGGGAGGGTTAAACTTCAAAGAAATGACTGATGCCATTCAGCTCTGTTTGGCGAGCAATCTGTAACACGGGGTAAGAAAACGTACGGGCATTTTTACAGATTCGACATGCGCACCTACCGACTGTGGCGAAGGTGTCGTCCTTGCCTTGGGTGAACACCACCATGCGTCGCCTCTTCACGTTATCCTTGGGTAGGTTTTGGGCCTTGCAGGCAATCTCTGCAATGTCGTCCGTCTGTGAGGATAAGGACCATTGGATTGAAGTAACAAAAGCTTACATTACTCTAATGGATGCAGTGATGAGAAGCAATTTCTGCGGAGTTAATCAAAGATCACAAGTGTGACTGAGGGTGTTCAGGTCAGTGTTTTCCAATATCGGCAGAGGGCTCAAGTGATAATGGCAATAGATATAGGCTATGAGGCAATTTTAAAAGGAGATCAATAGTGGTTCTCCAAGTTATTTCGATGTGGTTGTAGGCGAATTAAAGGGAACTGCGTATAAATATTAGAATGCCATGTTCCCTAAGTGAGATGAAAATACTGTAGCCGTGTGAAGATATGCCACTGACGGATAAAGCTACTTTAGTGAGATGAAGGGATTGCTGCTGCATCTACGGTATCATTCCCTTCCTGAAGCAGGCCATCTTTCCTAAGGATCTGTACAGAATGGAATAATCGCCTGGAGATGAGGAAATCTCCGGTGTGCTTGTCTCTCATCATGAAAAGGATAAAAAAATTAAATAAAAAACACACCTGTCACTTCTACTTTATTATTAATGCATCGTGATGCACTATGAGCATGTGGAATGTCTTTATCACCATCTCACAGTGGAGCATGGAGAGCTACTGAAGCATTCAGGGCCCGAGACGCAAGCTAGCATCATGGATGTCAGCTAACACCAGGGGATACCCTACTAGGCAGGGGCAAAACAGCGCGGCCCAGGGAGCCAAGCTGACGAGAGCTAGCATTTATGTTTTTTTATGATTGAGTATCATATTTTCTAATTTTTTTGTTTTTTGTCTGTAACTGTTATTTGTGCTGCTGCCTGTCTTGGCCAGGACTCCCTGGAAAAAGAGATGTTTTAACCTCAATGGGTACTTCCTGGTTAAATAAAGTTTAAATACAAATTAAATTAAGGGCCCAAGATGCAAGCTATCATCGTGGATGTCAGCTAACACCAGTTTACCTCCTAGACACGGACAAACAGCGCAACCCGGGGAGCAATCGGGGAGAACTAGCATTAAGAGCTTGAGACGCAAGCTAGCATCGGGATGTCAGCTAACACCGGAGGACCCCCTACTAGGCAGGGTCAAAGAGCACGGCCCGAGGAGCCATCGGGGAGAGCTAGCACTAAGAGCTTGAGACGCAAGCTAGCATCGAGACGTCAGCTAACACCGGAGAACCTCCTAGGCAGGGCACGGCAGCACGGCCTGGGGAGCCATCGAGGAGATAAGTCTCCAGCAGAGTACCACCTGCTGGAGCTCATTCAGGCCAATGAGGTTTAACACCTCTAAATGCTTCCCAAACGTCCTTTAATCAGCCCTAAGAGGTCCGCAGAGACCCCGGGCGGGAGGAAAAATGGGTGTAACACACAAAGTAAGTGCTAATGGTGAGGTTAATACAGAGGCTGTTAGCAGGCAATAGGCAAAAAAAAGAAGCAATTTGTCACTCGCGACTGCGATGTAACCACAACCTTTCCCTCCAGACACCCAATGCTAAACCACACAAGGATTCGGCACATGGTCACCCTTAGGTTTTATGTACTCTGACGAGAGAGAGAGAGAGAGAGAGAGAGAGAGAGAGAGAGAGAGAGAGAGAGAGTATAAAAAGCACTACATGGGTTTAGGATATTAAATGTCCTAGGAGCAGAGGTGATAAGGAAGCAAAGCGTGCTCGTACAGACGTGCTTCTACAAAACAGCTTAGATTTTTCCTTGCAGACCACTTACTTGATGACTTCCTATGGCGAAATGATGCGGAAAAATAATGTTCAACATCAGTGTGAATCGACAGAAGGAATTGACATGTTATATGGTCAATTTAGTCTGCCACTGCCAAACGGCAATAAATATGATTGTGCACCGATTGATCGGAGAAAAATCAACAAACCGTGAAATATGAAAGCTTTACAGGGTGTTAAACTCTGCATCTGTATTTGAGCCAATGAGAAATTGATCCTCTCCAATGCAGGCTGCTGAAACGCTGCCAGGGAAAGATTCAATTACGCTGCTTTGCAGGTACAGTATTTCTTTCTGCATTTAAAGGAAAGAGATCACAATCAGGCTACTAAGTGGGTTCAGCTCTACTGATGGCTGTTTTGTATGGTGAAATCTGTTTTGAACACTGTAGCATAGTGTTAGTATCCATAATGCGCTAATTCACAATTAGCTAATTCACCATTAACTGAAGCCACATTTTGCTTATTGAGGAGAAATCATTATACATTCTGACCACAAATACATAGAGACAATATTAACCACTGGCAAAGTATCGTTTACCACAGTACTATAAACAATAATCAATGCACTCGTTAAAGGCCTTCTACAATACACTGGTAAACCGTTTTCTATCAATATTTTTTCTCTCTAAAAAGGTCTGCAACTAAGCAAGTGTGTAAAAATATGTTTTATGGAAGTTGTACCACAGCATTATCAGCAGAATATATGCTGATACTGATGTTACCGTAGCCAGTAGTATACTGTTGGGCTGATATAATCATCCACCGAATTTGAACGTTCAAATTCTAGAAAGTCCGAATTGGAAAATATTTTTTTAAACTTGGTATTTTTATACAGGCAAATTGTTATCAAAATGAAAAAAAAGGAGCAGTTACATTGTAGGAAGAACATTTTTGAACTGCGACCATCTAGAAATAATTACAGATGGATGACGTTGGGTGCAATTTCGCAGTGTTCTGGCAAATCAAGTTGACACAGAAGATGTCAGAGAATTGTTACTACTAGCAGAACCCACGCCATGCCCTTTAAATTTATTTTTTGTGATGTGAGCCCACCCCACTGCCATCTCCCTTCATTCCCTCTCCTCTCTTAAACCTGTCAGTGCCATCAGATCGCATTTCTATTCCAGTCACGTTGATCACACCGTCAGTGATTCTGGATGACAATTATTCACACAGAGTGGAGCCAAAATTCAAGGCAATTCCTACCTTTGAAAGAGAGAAGGCACTTAAAATACCTAAGCCCATTTCAATAACTTACATTAGGCTTGTTCCCGAGCGAGCGCCTGTGTGTGTGTGTTTTGAGACAATACTTAAGAGGAGCACACTAGTCCAATTACGAATATGCAAACAAAAATAGGGGTCTAGGTGAGGATTAATGTCACACTAAAGAGGCAGCCCCCCACTTGGAAACATACACTACATATTCTATGGGCTAACAAGCCTTATCACTGCCATTTACATCATCTCTAAAACCACAGGTGGCTGTACAGTGATGTGGTTATTAAAAGACTACAGTTAGTGCTGAAGCGGTTGAAGGGGAAAGATATCATCCCTGGGTGCAATGAAGCTAATTGAGGAATCTTTTAAGGCAGGCAGGCTGACAAGCTCGGAGCCTGCAGAGGAAGAGCTTGAAACCATGCCCAACTTCTCAGCTTCCCAAGAGGCTTTTCAAAATTCAATAAATAACATCTGTAGGCGATGTTGGGTGCAGACCTAGCAGAGTGCGTCATAACAGAGAGCTGGCTGAACAAAGAAACCATGACGACTGCCAGGTTTCCATAGCAACTGCTGCAAGGCCTGGAGAGTATAATAGCACATCAATCACTGTCCAAAAAGAACTTCATTATCAGCAAAAACAAACCTTTAGGATCTGTTTAGTGTGCAATTGTCGGTCAACTCACCTCAAAGCCTTGCTCTTTGGCGAAAGTGGCCGCCTCCTAAAATATAACACAAATGAGCAGTTAATTATAGACACACAAATAGGGCAGGATGTCACACTCTACGCTTACACAGTACAGACACTTTCAGCACTGTTACTTCAGAATAAGTAGCTGGAGGTGCTACTGCTATCTGACATTCGGATTTAGTGGGCGCACAACCAGCCCCCCCCCCGTCCCCGTCCCCGCCCCACCCCCGCACTTCCCCTCCCCCACAGCAGTTTATTCCCATCGCCCCGCTTCGTGTCAATTTACAACAAGGTCATGATATAATGCCATTTCATGCCGCTAGCCATGAAACTGGCAAATGGCAAAACATAAAGTGTGTGCTAATGCGGGGGGGGGGGGGGATTCCCCGACACTGAAATGCAATGCTGGTCACGGAGAACAAACAGGTCCGGTGGTGGGTGAAGTCTAATGTCAAACAGAGCGCCTTGCTGTCCAGTTGGACGCAATGGACCGTTCGCCAGGAGCGAGTTAGCCACGCCCAGGGGCGGTCTGTGTCAGACAGCTGACCATAACATCAATGCGTCCAATAGCGTCATTAAGAGTAATGGGAGAAATCGGACTACTGCAAGATGTAGCTACCAGATTGTTTCAGTTACTCATTTTAAACTACAAAAAGAAAACCTTGTAAAAAAAAAAAAAGAATAAAAAAAAATTGATTTATCGCCCCAATGTCGCCCCGAAGCCTATCATAATAAAGGTGAAGTGAAACAGTTCATAACAATACAGTACCAGGCTAGGCTATAGCTATTACATTCTTCCGGTTATGATACACCTCTTTTACACATTGAAAAATTATACAGTATAGCAATTATATTATTATTACCTTATAACAAATGTGTTTGTCCGTCTCGTGATTTTGCTGATATCCAAATCCTTAATCCGCATAAATTAGCGTTTTCCTACATGGGTTTTGTTTATTCCACAAAACTGCGGTGCATAGCAACATCCCAGCCTTCTGATTAATCAGATTCCCTGTCAATCTACCTCTGGCGAAAGGTCATTTGACCCATGCTTGGCATGGTGTGGTTCATTTTAAAGCCACAATAAGATAGGGCTGGGCAATATATCGATATTTAATTTATATAGGTATATTTTCAAAAGAGATATAAAATTAGACAATATCGTTTATATCAATATAGTTATAGTCTTTTTCAGAGTAGCCAATGAGAGAGCAGATACTGAGTCACGTGTTCAATTTCATTTTCTGACAAACAGATACAGGTAGCCAGCTATAGTATGCCAACGTACCCTGTAATCAAAAACAAAAGTGGATTAAATTGAGTAAACTGTCATAAAAGCTGCAATATTCACAACCTCTCTGCTACAACTACAATGAAGTCGCTAAAAATAAAAATAAATTCACATTTCCGTCGGGTTTCCTGTTTATTCTCTTCCTGAACATTTAACCAACTTTATATAAAACACAGATATATATATTGTGTATCGGTATTCAACATAAATATATCGGGATATGATTTTTGGTCCATATCGCCCAGCCCTACAATAATCATGCGGGGAAGCTAACCGTTAAGATAATCATTGAAAGGCTGAGAACTACGCTGGCCACAAACATGTACTGTAGCAAACAGTGTGGGTAATGTAGTTCACAGCCTTCTGACAGTTATTGAAGGGAGCATTATCCTTTTAATCGAATGCCTTTCATAGTATCCTCCAATAGTGATTAACTCGACAACAAAAACGTTGAGAGCTCATTTTCAGCAGTTACGCACGGTGTGATCTTTCCTATGGAATAGATATGAATGAGCCTTTATCTCTAGGCTCCAACAGTGCTGTCAGACTGAAGCTCTACCTCTTTCTCAATAGCAGAAGCTATGTTAACCATGCACAAATCACGGTGGACAACTTCAAGCACTAAACTTTGCCTTTTGACCCCAGGCGGATTGATAGGTCGATGCGATGACGCTAAATGGTCCAATTATATGAAAAGGGGTTTGGCGGGTCTCGTGACCCCTGGGGAAAGGTGGACAACGTGGTCCTCGACACAGAAGGGGGAGGCGATGACATGGAGGAATAAAAGGTTAGTGGTCCCAGGAGGGAGGATGCCTAACAACCCGCGCTGCCCTGGATCAACAGTAACCATAGCGCCGGCAATATGTCAATCTGGACAGAATCAGGACAGGCGCATCTGAGGGGGTGCCTGGCCCTGCTGCTGTGGTGTGCCTGAGCAAGGCACCCAGCCCTGACTGCTCCCGGTGGTTGGATGGTGCCTTGTGGGGCTGACGCCACCATCGGTCTACGAACACGTGTGTGAGTAGGCGAATGTCACAAAAAACAATGGACAACTCTGGAAACACGTTACACCTTCATTGACAAAATCTAATTAAACAAAGGATGAGTCTGTCTACAGAGAGAAATTACTTTGAACCCAGGGACCACATCATATAAACTGACTGAAAAAATCTATATGTAACATACTACTCTAAAGATGCGTATACACAGTTTGGGCCTCTAAACTTAATTACTTCTTCAAATACATATTACATTAAATATGAAAATTTATAAAATAACATGTAGGGCTGTTCAATTAATCAAATTTGAATCGTGATTTCAATTTCCGCTCCTTACAATAAGAAAAACATTATAATCGAGAGATTATAATGTTTATAATATACATTTTTTTGAATATATTATTTTGCACATTAAGTTTTGCAAGTGAACTCTTATTTTGTCTTGTGTTCTTCTGAATGACAAGTGCATGCTGACATTCTCGTTTGGCCCCTCACAGGGTGAAAGCAAAAGATCAATGTGAAAAGTATTAGGGCCATTTCACAGTTGAAGGTGTTCTCACTGTTCATTTGATTTTATAGGTGCATTAAATGCAGCATCTTTCTAATCGTGTTAAATAATCTTGATTTTAATATTGACCAAAATAATCCTGATTATTATTTTTTCCATAATCGAGGAGCCCTGACACATTTAATTTAAATAATTATAAGTAATAACAATTCTATGTATGTTTCCACCACATGAGGCCCATCCTGTAAAGCAAGTTGAGTAGCCTGAAGCTTAGAAAAGCGCTTTATATATGCAGTGCATTTACCGTCAATCAAGTCGAGGTGAAACGTGAGGTTTTTGTTTTGTTTATGCCCTCTCCAGTCTAATCAGTTTTGGGTGTTGCATTTGTTTTCATTCATTTACAGCCACCTGTTGGCCATTCTTTTGGCGGAACACTCCCTCACAGACGCAGAAAGCAGAACGCGTCTTGCCCAGCAAAATCCATGGACGTATATATACAACGGGGAGGACATATAAAGTGGAGGAGGGACTGGGGGTCCTCCCCCAGAATATTTTGAGAATCAAACATTTCTCTTTGTATTCTAGTTCATTCTTAAGGAACAATTTGTGCAGTTTCTGCATGAACGTATGGTGGAAATGTCTTTATTTAAAGGAAAACATTAAACACAGGAACCCTGGTACAATTAAAAATATATTAAAACTATTGGGATAATCTAGGCTTAAATAGCGGACTTAAAACAATAATAGTCTGCTACACATTTTGGCAACATTTTGGACATAATCTATTCTACTACCGCCGGGCGGCCCTTTAATGTTTTTGTCAAGGGGGGATAAACAGACTTGAGGGGGACACATCCCCTGCATCGGAAGGGGCCTGTACACGAACAGCCACGTGAATGAAGTCCGGGGTATGTGGCATCATAGTTGGGGCAGCACACGTCTCCCCACCCCCCCTCTCTAGTTAGTGACTGTAACATTTGCTAGAAAAGCCTTTCAAGAGCGTGTGGGTGTTAGAAAAGATAATGGAAGCAATTTCTGTGAGCCACCTGTATGCAGAGTAATCCTTTGTAGGAATTCATTAGTATCTATGGGCTGTTATAGATGACTATAATCAAAAGCTACTTGCTATAATAAAGCGGAGCTGAAGCTAATATATTCGTAAGGGTGTAAATAAGCAATATTTTCAGCGTGCCAACAAGCAGCAGTGAAATCAAAACATACATTTTTTAATTCCTTAGTGGGTTGAAATAAACTTATGCCGCAGAGTTGACGTGTGGCAGTTTTTGGAGGCACATGTGCTGCTACAGCTGTCACGACAATGACAAGTGCTTCAACTGACATCTGGGCAGAATCATCTAGACTTGGAGAGGAAGAAACAGAAGAGAAGAGAAGCAGAGAAAAAGCTTGTCATTTGTTAGGAGATTGAGGTGATTGAGCGGTGTCATTTGATGATCTAGTCTGAGATTCAGTCTTGAAGAAAGGACTGCTATTAAACCTGGGGCTCATGGCGTGTTTCTTTAGCGCGAGGTGGGAGATAACAAGCTGGGCTGCAGTGTGAGCCCTCTGCAGCCATAGTTAGCATCACGCTATGGGAATGCAAGAGATGTTGCTGCTGTCAGAGGCTCACATGGGCAAAAGGGATATTTTTAGCAAGCTTAAGATAATAATCCAGAGCCCAGTCAGGGGGCGCGAGAAGCTACGATGTCTTGCCAAGCAAAAAAGAAAAGGAAAAGAAATAGCGGACATACAGAATTCAAGAATTAAAAAAAGAGAAGAAAAAATAATTAAATCCTATGAAGCTTCACACTCAATTCTTCACCCTTCACACCATAAGTGATAAGCATAGCTCAGACTTGCTGTGATTAGGTGGCTGCATCTTCTATTACGATTTGTTTTTGTTCTGTTTTCTGACTCAAGCAGCAGGTACCCTGTAATTGTATTCATATATTCAGAAAATATCTCACACACTTCATTTGTCTAAAATATTTGTTTTCAGTAATAGATGATGTGAGCTACAAGAAAACACAATCCTCCAAAATCTCCAAACCATGCCCATAATAATAATAATAATAATAATAATAATAATTTTTATTTTTTAGACGCCTTTCTAAAGACTGAAGGACATCTTAAATTTTTACATTTCAAATACATAGATATAAAACAGTTGGCTGAAATACACATATTATAGTAATAGACATTTTATCAGAGAAATATATACAAAATATATATATAAATAATATATACCATGTATATCTTTTCTTTTAAAGTAGTTGAGCGTATGTCACAGACAGCAAGTGAAGGGGGTTGGGGCGGTGGATCCCATTTCTGAGTTCCCCCAAACAATCTAAATCAAATTAATAAAAGGTGATACCCCGAAAAGCGTAACTCCCCCCTAAAGCTGTTCAGAAAATAGTAATTTGCTTGACCGTGTTAGCCCAAGCTGTGGCTGAGACAGAAATTGAATTGTGCTTGATATTGTGGTGGTGGGGGGATATGGGATATCGAGGAGGGTGGCCCTGGTAAGTTATTTTCAAAAAGATAAATTTTCTTCCTCCGTTATAGGCTGCAGCAACAACGGTTTGCTTTACAGGCAGCTAAGCTTGGAGCCATTTACAATGAAGTGCCATTGTTGTAGGCTTCTGTTTGACACAATATGACAAGGTTGCCGACTATACATATTTTTTTCCCCAACCTTAAACGAGAAAAAAGGAGGTTTAAGAATTATTGAGACTATTAAATACAACACAGGTCTGACATATTACTGCACCGGCCCTGTTCACAGAGCCGCGTAGAATAATGGGTCATGCCCTTTAGAAAAAGCCTGCCCGTTTGGTACTATTTACAGATAAGAGCCTGAGTAAACAACACATAGTAAAAACATCTGGTTTATAACTAGCTGAATGCTGTGTGTGTGTGTGTGTGCATGTGTGTGTGTGTAGGCGGGGAGTGGCGGCGATACCAATCAAGCCAATACCGTTGGACAGGAATGTTTGTGCCTTTGAAGTGACCCAAGGGCCACAGGAGATTGGCAAAGGATGCCGACCCCTGACCCCAATCGGTGTGTGGCCCACTGATGAGATGCATAAGCTGATAAGTGCCACGGGTGACACATAGCATGATAATATACATGTTAAGGTGTGTCACGGGTGACACGTAGCATGATAATGTACATGTTAAGGCGTGTCACTATATTAGCATGATAATGTACATGTTAAGGTGTGTCACTATATTAACATGATAATATACATGTTAAGGTGTGTCACAGGTGACTATTATCATGATAATATACATGTTAAGGTGTGTCATGGTATTAGCATGATAATGTACAGTACATGTTAAGGTGTGTCACAGGTGACTATTAGCATGGTAATGTACATGTTAAGGTGTGTCACTATATTAACATGATAATGTATGTGTTAAGGTGTGTCACAGGTGACTATTAGCATGTAATATACATGTTAAGGTGTGTCACTATATTAACATGATAATGTACATGTTAAGGTGTGTCATGGTATTAGCATGATAATGTACATGTTAAGGTGTGTCACAGGTGACTATTAGCATGGTAATGTACAGTACATGTTAAGGTGTGTCACTATATTAGCATGATAATATACATGTTAAGGTGTGTCACAGGTGACTATTAGCATGGTAATGTACATGTTAAGGTGTGTCACTATATTAGCATGATAATATACATGTTAAGGTGTGTCACTATATTAGCATGGTAATGTACATGTTAAGGTGATGGTGCCTCCTTGCAGCTAGCAGACAGGGCAACAACAAATGGTAAATAAAACACTGACAACAATTAAGCTAGACTGGCAGGCGTTGCCATTTATGCCTCCGGTGGATTCTCTTAACAGCAGATGATGGCGTTACTTTATTTATACTGAGCCATTAGAGTCTGATTTACCTGAAATGATGACTTACTTTCTGCCAGTCAATAAAAAAAAAAGTGTCGTTGATGTTTATTGATTAAATTTGCATGTCGGGTGCTTTTTTATGTTGACAATTTACACATGGAAGAAGCAGGCAGTTGAGCTTTGCTGACGTGCCGTTTTATTGCTTTGTCTCTAGTCACTTTAAGTTACGTGAAAAAGCCTTTAACAGGGTTTCCTGCCCATCGTTATGATTCTTGCTCCAGGTTAAAAACTATTCCGAGGATGTTTAATGGCCCCACTGTGTTGCAAGGTATAAAATTCACACAAAATATACAGCACCCATCCACTGCATATTATGAGAATACTTTTCCAATCTCACTGATGACCTGAGGCCATATACTGTACATTGTACAGTCCACAGTACAATGTTCTGGGTTAAAATTCATTATAACATTTCCTTAAAGGACATTTCCAAATAATCATTGTCCTGCATTGACCAATGCAGGTCTCGATTGTGAAAAGGAAACTGGCCAATGTCAAATGAATAAAGGAAAGGGGTCTAAAGCAGGTGAAACACATCAATGTGTTTCTGCATCCGATGAGATTTGCCCGGACTTGACAGCAAAGCGGTGCGGGGTCGACCCGAGCGGTCGGCCGGCTAACTATCAGAGGGCCCTGCTCACTAAGCCTGCCGTTCAATTACACGCCTCTTGTGAGGAACCTCTGCCTCTATCTGCATCCCGCGGGGATACCGGGCCGGTGCTACAGCAGAGGTCCGAAGGTTAAACAATCAGAAACACGTGTAGTTCATAAATATTCCCCCCCAACCTCCCACCACCTCCGCCGCCGATAGCGATCTCAGTGTGGGAGAGCAATATTTGCATAACGGAGGGGGTGGAGATGGGGGGGGGGGGGGTGGGGGGAAGGGGGCGGACACAAGATATAACCCCGCTCCACCTCCTGTAGGGCAGCTCTGGTTAGACATGGAAGCAGGAGTGTTTGTGTGGTGGTGTGTTTGGGTGGGGGTGGGGGTCAGTTATCAGCCTGATGGCCTTATCAGCTCTAAGGGCCTCTATCAGAACATCTCACCTCTGGGCTTTAACGTGGGGGTCGGTGCACATCAGTGCGCCAGACACTGGCTATCTCTTGAGACATGGACGAGATAGGGTGGGAACAACAACGGCTGGTCTTCATACTCGGACACCAGCAGGAATATAATAGTCAGCAAAACTCTCCTTTGCATCCTTTACCCAGTGTTGTATAATAGAACTGCAATGGATTGTAAATAAATAAATAAATACTAGACATTTGTAAGGGAGAGAGGTTATCTAAACTCTACCCAAAATGTTTACATAGCTACTCATTTAGTCGTAACTCTTATCTGTCATTATTGACAGAAGGGCGATTACACACACTCGCGCGCACGCACACACACGCTCGCACACACACACACGCACGCACGCAAAAAAGGCACAAGAACAGTTTTTGTACGGAATTGGACGGAGCAGGCCTGTGCCCTCCTGTGTGTAATAAACGTTTGAGCACTTGGCCTTCTCTGTTCGTCTCCTAATGAGAAACAAAGATCTGGTCTGGTGGGATTTGCATGCCTCAGACAATGAAAGGAAAAAGGACAGAAAGAAAGGAATGGAAGCAAAGACCTCCTCTAATTCAAAATGTTTGTGCGAAAATGGACACGAGAGCATTGTCTCAACAAATAGGTCGTGCAATAAACAAAAACAACAGCAACAAAAGTGCACACCTGAAGTCTGCTCTGTGTGTGTGTGTGTGCGTGCGCAGGTTATTTCTTATAAAGCAGATTAAGGCCGATTTCTAGCTGCACACAGGACAGAGAGCTTGTCCCTCTGACAGCTAAGCCTACACCATTGCACATGCATGCACTGTTACTGGCATATAATAGGTGCTGTGCACAGAAAGAAATACCGCAAGGGCTTTCTAGAAGGAAACACTTGGAATGATGCAATCAACAAACAAAAACATTTAAAAAGAGAGAAAAGTCTCAATTTCACCGGGATCAAGTGGGAGCAACGAGGCAGACGTGGGCAGCCCGTGGCGTTAAGTGAGATCTGTCAAACAACCCAAACGTTTCGGTCCTCCGTGGCACATGGCGTATAAATCTGGTCGAGGCAGATTATGCCAATAGCCGGTCACAGGCTTAAATATGGGTTCAACTTTTCCATGGCGTTATCTCTTTCAGGAATTTCCTTGATGGCGGGAATGGGAAAGGTCCACCCAAAGACCCTGGAAAACATGACTGTTTTCCTTGGAGCTCGGCAAGACAATCGGCAGCAGATTAAAGGGGCAGTGTTACGCAGATAAGGCAGGCTGGGGCCAGCTTCTCGTGGATCGCGTGGAGCGCCGGCGTCGGCAAACACCGGGGTCGAGCGGAGGGAACGGCCACATACACGCTATCCCCATGCGTGAATGTTATTTAGTCATTAGCGCTCCCTTTAACAGTTTGTATACATGTATATATGCAATATGCTTAACACAGAGGCATGGACGGGCATACGTCAGTGGTTTGTACACGCCACCCCCGAAGAGAAAAGTTCACAAAAGAACTGTGTGGTCTCGTGTTATTACTACCAGAGAGCCTCCTTGACCCACCCCCCCCCTCCTTTCCCTGCCTTCCACTCCTCCCCCCTACCTCCACGCTCCTTCAACACCGGCATTCTCAAAACACTACTTCGCGGTTCGAGGGCCGAGGGCGTGGGAAAGGCGGCCCCCCCGGCACACGCGGCACGACTACAGTGGTTTTCCGGCCTCCTCTGGTGAAGCCACGGTGGGCGACGCGAGTAGCGCGGCTCGCTAGCAGACCAGGCCAGGAAAAACAAGAGCGCCGTGGGATAGATAATACGTCCCCCAAGACAGTCCATCATCAGCTCAGCGTGGGCCACAAGTGGCCACAGGCCAGAAAAGTCACAATGCCTAACTGGAGTATTTTGCCCACACCAACCACGGCAGTACTACAACTCTCCAGCAGGGGAATGGAAATAATTTGTAAGTGATGATTTAATTTTTTTATTAAGAAGCTGCTTTGGGTGGGCAAAGGTGGGCAAAGATGGTTGCTAAGACTTGCAACAGTATAGCATTAATTAAAACAGTATTAGATTTGAGTTTTTTGTTATTAGGCCTGCATTAATGTGCAGCATGACTCATCACATTTAAGGTCAGCACTCACATGGCGTTGGCCAAATTGCACGTGACTCATTCACAAAACAGTGTGTTCAATTAAAGCACGGCTGTGGGCAGGCATCCATTACTCTCGCTTTTTCTCCCCTCCTCAAATGCTAATAATACAAAATAATAAAACATGTCTTGACTGTTCTGCTCGACTGGCCTTTAGAGATGGCCGTGTGTTCGTATCCCCAGTTGGCCCGCCGGGCCTTGTGCGTAAACATGTTGAGGTTAGTGTTCTCCCCTGTGTGCCACAGACAGAGCTGACAGGAGGATACAGAGAGAGAGAGAGAGAGAGAGAGAGAGAGAGAGAGAGAGAGAGAGAGA
>JAODUH010000011.1:1124298-1136126 GCA_027564835.1 Typhlichthys subterraneus | reverse complement strand
TATTTTATTGTTATTGGTGTGCAGGTGATAGGACACAGAGAGAGAGAGCGAGAGAGAGAGAGAGAGAGAGAGAGAGAGCAAGAGTGAGTGAGAGAGTATATGACAGAGAGGTAATGACAAGGTAAAATTAGAAATGAAGAGAGATAGAGAGGAAAGATAGAATGAAAGAAAGAAAAATAGGAAGAAAGAAAGAGAGAGAGAGAGAGAGAGAGAGAGAGAGAGAGAGAGAGAGAAAGGGAGAGATGGGGGTTGGGTGGGGACAAAGGCAGAAGCACACTCAGCGATGAGGCACATTGACGTCTTCTGCATGGCTTAATACAGGGACATTATAGCACACAAAGAGACAGGCGCCGATGTGATAAGTGAGGGAGAGACGGTGTATAGGATCTGGCAGGACAGAATGCTCCGTCTGAGAGCCAGCCCCAGAGACAGCCAGTTATCTGAACCGCACGCAGACCCAAGAGGAGCCTACGAACCTTGCTCAAGAAGCTCTTTTAGCGCCGGAAGGACGGCAAATGTAAGCCTCAGCTTACTGTTTCTCTTTGAAACACAGGTAGTGGGGTTGGGGTTGGGGTTGGGGGGGGGGGGGCGTGGGGACAGAACAGCCACAGCATGGGAGCTCTGTAGAGCACAGGCTTTACACAGGGGATCCGGGACCAATAGGTAGTCCTCAGAGGTACTGCAGGGGGTCTCTCCAAGTTATTTGAAATTTGAAATGTTAGAAAATATACATTAACATAACTACAACCAAGTTGTAAGCATATGAATGTTTAAATACATTATTTTATGGTTTAGCATTGTATACAGTAGGCTACACCATTACAAAGCACTTTAAAACATGCCACCGTAGGCCGCCCAACATATTGTTGACCCGGCAACCACATGTATTATATGCGATAGGGGGTCCCTGTGCCGTGTTTCCTTCCGTGGGTCCTTAGCTAAAAACAACTTTGAAGACCTGGTGTAGAGGTGGAGAGGGAAGTGGTTGTCAATCTGCATTCAGGACGGAAGGTTGACCTGCGTTTCCACAGATTCAATAACACATTCTGAGCCACAGAGAAAACACTATAGTTTGCTCACATTTTATCTATGAATTCCACTTCCTCAACAGTAACCAATCAGTGTCAGACGCCCAAGGGAATAGATGTGTCTCTAAACTAAAGGAGCATTTCTAGCAGAAATTAATATTCGAGCCTCACCTTGATTGGACGATGAGGGGATCGTACTACGCTACTGAAACACATTTAATCGGCTGTAAAATGATTCGCCGGAGCTGTTTATTGAACCAGCAAGCTCTACATAAAGTGTTCTGTGTTTTGAGGCTAATATATTCCAACACTTTAATTCATTCATTAAAGAGGAGTGGGGGGGAAAAACCCAGGTGAGGCAATTATCAACAGATGGTGATTTTGTGAGGCGAAGAGAGAGAGAGAGAGAGAGAGTGAGAGTGAGAGTGAGAGTGAGAGTTAGAGTGAGTGTGTGTGTGTGTGTGTGTGTAAAGGGCCTTACAGAGAGGAAGGCATGGACAATGTCTGCCTTTATGGAGCTGAGGGGCTTGTCTCTGATCACTATGAAGATCTGCTCTTCTTTCTCCAGGTTGATGAAGTTCCCGAACCATGACTTCTTAGCCAGCCTGCACAGGGGACAATACAGCACATTTTGCACTAGTCCTTCAGTCTATACCTTCTCAAGAGCAATATCCAAACATTTTGTTTTAAAATAATAATAATAATAATAATAATATTGTAGACATTTGTTTGTTTTTCATGTTCTTAAATTATTCCCAGTTTAGTATAAGGTGAAATTGACAAGTAATTGAGGTCAGATTTAGTGTTAGAGAAAAGTAAGGGGATGTTTTCAGTATTATTATAGTAATTTTGACATTTGAGGATATCTTGTAACTGCACAAGCAGTTAATAATACTTAGCACTTAATAATAACACATCCGATGTTATCATAACATTGCTGATGGTGCTGTTGCCTATAGTGCCAAAAAACACATACAATTTCAGACAATATTGTTATATCCAGAAGATATAATTAACTTTCTGTACACCCAGATTATCATAATGTCATGGTTTTTCTTCTTAATCCCCAACAACCAAAATCCACTTCTTATTAACACATGCAAATTAAAACAGCAAGACTACTCCTACTGCTGTATTACATAAGCCTACATATATACTTATTATCTCACCACTACATATTTTTGCTGAATCAACCACAATCTGCCAACTTTTGAGAATGTGTCAGAATGACTCAAACCACAGTACCTTAAATAGCAAGTAGCAAGAGACTTCCATAATATAATACAATGACCAAAAAAGGAAAGATGTAATGCCATTTCAGGTTTCATGCAATTGTACTATGGTTTGCACTGCAGTAAAATGTAAGTCTTACAAGGGACAATCTATCGCGATATACCGTATACGGTCTATTAGAGTGGTGTTCACACAACCACCATAAAACAGTAATTCATAATTCCGATCTTCTTTTCAAAAACATAACACAAAAATATTTTATTAATAATATTCTAAAATAATTACTAATGGATTATAAAACTAGATTTAAATTATAACTTACTAATCGAACGGTTGCTGGGCCACATTTTAAAAACCACTGCTCTAATATGTGTGGTATATATGTCAACCATCTAATATTCCAAACCATCAGTGCGAGAAATTAAAGCTTATCAAGACGATTCAGTGTAACTCACTCTGGAGAGGAGTCTGGCGTGAGACTCGACATGTCCTCCTGTGTGGGAACTGTGTGGATAACAGAGAGAGGTCAAAGGTTATTTACAGCACAATGAAGCGCCCTTATTACTCTGCCCGGTTCTCAACACAAGGCTAACGCTCTACTTTCATTATCCATAATGAATAGGAAAGTGTGGCCTGGAAACCACTTTACTTTACCTTGTTTTCACGTAGCGCTGCTACATATTCAATAAAACTCAATCTGGCATCGCAAATGAAATGATTTGCCGAGGCATGAACCTAAACTGTTGAGAGGATTTTTTTGTTTTGGTGACGGGAGGGATGTGTATGGGGGGGGGATTTGCGGCTCTATCAAGATGCATAAAAAAAAAAAAAAAAAAAAAAAAACGAATACAAAAACAAATGACACAATAAAAACAATAATATGAAAAAAAAGAAATGAAATCAATAATAAATACAGTAGGTGAACCATGTTTAAACACAGCGATTAACAGCAATGAGATTATTTCCCCGTTATTCCCCTTATTCCCTTTGGCACCCAGAGTGCCTGAGTGTGTGTGTGTGTGTGTGCGCTGCATCTACAGTCCTACCTCACAGACAGGGTTGCCACGGCTAACACATCTGCCTCAACAACTACAAAAAACTAAATGTATGAAAAGCACGCCAGGTCATATGACCTCCCAGAATACCTTGCATTTTCCTGCGGTGGAAGCGCGGCGAGCCCAGGAAGCTGTTCTTGATGGAGTTGAGGCGCGTCCTCCAGGGCAGCCCTCCGATGGAGGGGCTCGGGGGCGGCGTGGGGCTGGGCGTGCCGGCCGGGCTGTCCTTGGGCGTGTGCACGGGGGTGCCCTTTGGGGTGGGGAGGGGGCTCCCTCGGGGGGAGGGGTGGGGGGTCACCTGCGTAACGGGGACGACAGATTTGCCGTTGTGGTCAAGGTGGCGGGGGTACCGGCGGTGGACGGGCGTCATGGGCGGCACGGGGGACAGGGGAATGGACAGTTTGGGCGGCACGGTGAGGGGCGGGTGCCGTCTCACCCGGGGGCTGCCGGGGGCGGGGCAGGGGGCCGGGGGCCGGCCCGCCCCGGGGGATGGGGTGGTGGAGCCGGCCGTGCCGTCGGCGGGGAGGGGGTTGGAGCGGGCGGTTTGGAGGGGCTTCTCCGACACCCGGGGCTTGGCCGGGAGGGTCTGCGTGCGCGGGTGCATGAGCGGGGAGCCCATCTTTGGCTGGAAGGAGTTGGGCGAGTGGCGCGGCCCCACCCCGTTCACGCGCACCTCGGGGGAGCGGGGGGGGCTGCGGTTGGGCGACTGGCAGAGGTCGGAGGACTGGGGCGGGATGAAGAACCGCCGGACGGGCTGCGGTTGTTGGCCATGCGCCGGTTAAGCGTGACAGCAGCGTGCCAGCAGCCAATGAGAAAAGCAGGGGTGTGTGGGGTGGGGGGGGGTGGGGGGGGGATAACGAGAACACCGCAGCCCAACATGATTGCCATTTCCAATAAAAAGACAATGTTGCGGATGAGTTGAGGGTCGGGGGTGGTGGGAAGGGGGGGGGGGGGGTTGACACACAGGCAGGGTGAGAGTGCAAGGAAGAAGGGGAAAAAAAAATAAAACATGCTATTAGCACAGTGAGCCAATCAGGAGGCAGCAGTGGAGACCGTTCCTGAAGCATTTGTGTGGAGTAGACAGCAGAACAGTGAGCCGGCTCGGAGAAATAAAAAAGCTAACCAATTTAGCGTTACCCTTCCCATATAGCTGTGGCGCATGCACGATGCTGTGGGACAGACAGGTCATAACAGCGTTGACAGCCTAAAGTGCAGCTACTAAATTTGGAGCAACGTGATACAAGATATAATGTATCTCAAAAAAGGGCTACCATCATGACCTGTCATGGGATTATGACCTTATGCACAGGAAGGGATACATTCATGTTTTACTAAACATGTGTTGTATGTTTACACCACATTCCAACTCATTTCACAGATAACACAGATAACACAGATACTATTACATCATCCAAACCGTGTATTATTAAAGCAAATACAGCATGTTATCTTAAGACTCCGATGTGCTGTGACGTTTGCAGATGAATAAGGGGAGATCACCACTGGCACAGACAATAAACAATGGCTTTCCAAATTGAATAGCTTTCGCAGAGAGGGAATATCTGATGATACCTTAGTGAGCGCTATGGTGTTAAAAATGCATGGCAGTATAAAGAAGGGGATGTCTTGGTGTGATCTGCATACCTAACCTTTCGACTGCGCTCTACAGCAGCAGAATCCCTAAAGAGCTATTCATTCAGAGAGGCCTGTGCTGATGAGGAATGTGCACCTCAAGCTGCCCTGCAACGCACAGCCTGCCCTCGAACCTTTTATTAACAGCAAGGACGAAGTTAAACAGAAGTTTTGGCACAAGCACTACGTACAACGATTTGCTCATCGGCGCACAACACAATTAAAGCATATGGCTAATGTGAAAACAGCGGTCAGCCATCCATCTTATTCCGTACTGTCAATGTTATTTATCGCGTTGCTCATTTAGCATTGGAATGTGACCAGACAAGACACCGCATCAATAGGCTTTGTTCATTTCATTCACTCACACAATCTAGTGCAGTAAACTGTAAGCAAGTAAACAGTACATTCATACACAGATAGCATGACTGTTGTTGAGCCTTAGCTTTTAGTCAGACCGACCGGCTCACAATGCGGTATGAGCTGCCCAGGCTTCTCTGATGAGTGGTTGGCGTGAACGAGACAGGTCCCAGCGAGCACAACCCAGCAACATAAACAGCAGACCAGCGCTGGCAGGGAGAGGTGCATTATGGGACATGGGCTAGGGAGGAGGTGGACACTTACCCTGGGACTGCTGAGAGGACTGGTGGACAGACCGGAAGAAGCTCCGCTGATGGACCGCGATCTACACACCCACACAAACAGTGTTTAGTGTGCTGCTACACAACATGTGTACAGGTTCAACACAACCATGGACCACACACACAGACATACAGCACACACAAATCCCCTCAGTAGCTAACATGTTCAGGGCAACTCCATCGTAATAAGCCTGGCCCAAGAGACATAAATACCAACTCTCAAGCAGCGTTAGGTGGAAGAAACTGACGCTAACGGGGACAAATCACTGGCAATAGTGCCCTTTCATATACTAGTGTATTGTGTTTTCGCAAACACGCATACTAAACACATTCTTCTTTGTTTTTCAACTCCAGTCTCTTCTCCTATTGGTTTTACTTCCAGTACAAACTTTATCCAACTGCTGTTCAAAGTTATGCTAACCTGCTAAGCTTGTGTGTACGTGTGTGTGTGTCTGCGTGCGCACGTGTGTCACTACATCACTAAAGACGAGCCAGCTAATTAGGGAAAACAGGACAGCTCGGCCAAGGGCCATTTGGGGAAGCCGCTCGGTGCGTGCCTCACATTAACATTTGCCGAGAGACAAACGAGACATGGAAAAACACAGGGGGGTTAACGTCAGCGTCTACAACCACCTCCGACGCCTCTGTGTTTCCAGTGTGTTCCCACGCATGTACACACCCAGGCACGCACGCACACGCACACACACACGTTGCAGCATTCATTAGCATTGCGTCTGTTCTCGAGCTTTTCCATTTTTCATTCACGATTCATTAACTTTTCATATCTTCCCTCTCTCTCCTCCTATAGGCTCTCGCCCCGCCCGGCCTCACCCACGCTGCTGTTTTCACGTTCATAATGAACGTGACGTCCAGCATGGCTCTGGGATTTAATTGCCCATAGACAATTTGGCATTGTTGTAAATGGAAATTGAAACAGTAAATCATATCTAAAGATGCCTGAACACAAACACAGGCACACACTGACACACACACACACATGACATCATGCTTGGCATGTAATTAGCTTTCTGAACCAAAGGAGTTGAGTTGCTTTCACATGTGACAGATTTATGACATTAATTTCAAACCCAAACAAATTAAAATGTTGGAGACTGCTTCCCCTTTCTCGCCCATGTTTAGTGAGCAAAATCATTAATTAACCAAATAATAATAAAGAATGAGCGCTTTATGGCAGACACGATGTCAAGCACATAGGTTAACGCTGTAAGAAACTCTTAAACCAATATAATTTTAGCACAGGTACTGTATGAGCGTTTTAATGTGACAAATGGATTCAGGGACTCATTAGCAAAACGTTTTCCACCAAAGAATTCCAGACATCTCCACAATTAGCTGATGAGAACAACGGCTGCTAGGTGCATCTAACATCCCTCTCTGGGCATTCTTGCTTCCAGGGAACTGCTTAATCTGCATTACGGCCGATTCATTTATGTAAATCTCACTCCTGGCTATGCATCCATCTATAAAGTACTTTCCCTCCCTCAACACACAAGGTCAGCTGTTGTCTGCTCGCCAAGACAAGCCGTAGGCGGTACAAATGCCGAAAAGAAAAAAGAAAAAAAACTCCCAGAGCTAGTAAGCAGGGAAGCAAAGCACAAACAAACAAATGAATGCACACACACGAGAACAAACACACATACACACACACACGCACGCACACACGCACATGTAAGTGTGGCATGGTAGAAAAACAGTAAAAAACAACACTGACCTAAAAATGGGCATTGCCCTGGGAGATCAAAGAGGAAAATAAAGGAGGGGGGAGGTGGGGAAGCTATATTTTTATCCGGAGAAGGAAAGCAAAGAAGGGATTGTTTGTGTGTCCTGTCACTCTAGTCTGCCAAGGCAGAACACGCAAGGCCTTGCCCACATATACTCATGAATGGCGACTGAGTGAACTACTCAATTAAAACATGTTGAAGAGAAAGAGTGAAAGAGAAGAGAAGAGAATTGTGAAATTGAAATAAATAGAAATAAATAGAAATAAATATATAAAATAAAATGGATCTGAAGCTGCTTGCACTGCATACCGACCAAGGCGGTAAGACAGAAAAATACAAATACCTTTCTTCCTTGCTGCAGTTAGCGTTTGTGATATCCAAGCTTTTACTGAAAACAGATTTGCTATGGGAGCAGACAGAAAACCAAGAGACAGACAGAAAAACAGTCATGAAAAGGAAATCCTAATGTCAGGCATGCATTACTGAGATAGCAACAAATGGTTCATAGAAAGTTGTAACATAATGTCTACAGTACGTAAGGTATATTCAGGAGGGAGAAAATGAAGAGCATTGCAGAGAAGGCATGCACAGATTGACAACTCAATACGTAAAGAAGAGACAAGAAGAAAGGCACATTCATGGGTCATGCTCGAGGAACCGGGATGTTCCAAAGGGTCTTCATATTAAAAGGAAAAAACAAAAGGCTTATTTTCGATTTTAACAGCATCTGTCTCTCCAAGCACGGTCTAATCTCCTGTGCAGACTCAACACATTTACTGAATCAGTCAAATGCTACTGTAGCAGACGGCCCTCGACAGGTTAATGGCCGCATGGTGGAGAAACCTGTCTTTTCACAGGCAATGCAAGTACTGTACGATAACAAGATGCAATCAGGCAAAGCCTTCTGGGTGCCATAGTATCACATAGCAACCTGCTGTTATATTAGCGGAGAAATATACTGTACAGTAACCCCGAAGGCCTTGAACATGTGTGTGTGTGTGGTTTGTGTTTGTTCAGTTGTTCAGAAATACACTGTAAAGTCTACAGTCTAATCATGCACCGATTTGCCTTGGCTAGGCTTGGTGCACGTGCACGTCCACATGCATGTGATTGCATGACATTCCCTGCCTAAAATGTGTGAGTGCTGCTGCTGTTCCCTTAAAGGGCCACTCATCGATTATGAATATTGACTTCCCCTTGAGGTTTGGTGCAGCAAAAATGTTGTTATGTGGGTAAGAGACTCACGTAGCCCCAATTAACCTGATGCTGCTGTCAATATTCAAACAGCCGGTCGGTTGCGTACTATACGACAACGTGCATGACCTGCTCTACTGCTGACCAGGTGTACTAATTGTACGGTAAGTCGCTTTGGAGCAGCGTCTGGTACATGCTGGGCATGTGAATGTGAATGCATTCAGTAACGACATGGCTGGCATATCCACGCGCTAGGTAACGGTGCCCCCCTCGCTCCCCCACCCCACCTCTGTCCGTGGGTTGCCATGTCGATGGCGCGGCGCACGGGCACCGGAGAGCCCCCGTCAGTCACGCTGAGGACCTCCATGGACTTCCTCTCCGGTCTCCTCTTGCCGTGGCGGCTGAGCATGGGAGAATCCACACGCTTCCTGGGGGGGTCTGCTGAGCAGGGGTCAAGGGTCGGACCAAAGGTCACAAGGTGAGAATAAAAGAAAGAAGGAACAAAAAAAATGGTCAGCAAGCAACCGATTAACCCCCCAAACCAGCTAAAGCTAACAAATGAAATATAATTAGCTTCAACGTTTAGTTGGTATTTGTGATAGATGTAAAGCATGTAAAGCTGGTAAGCCACGGTGCATTTTGGTTTTATCACCCTTCACCAAGCACGGTCTAATCTCCTGTGCAGACTCAGGACCACTATAGTCAAAACAAGTATTTTATTTGCGTTAAGAATCAAGTTATTTATATTTGTAGGTATGGCTCTGTTCCGGGAGCTCCCTGCCTTTCCATGAGCATACAAGGAAAGCCCTTTCCATGCGCGTACATGGAAAGCCCAAGAGCGACAAAAAGACCCCCCATAGGCCCCGATCACACTTAGACTCGTCACAAAAGCCGCTGCCGTTTCAGAGCGCTTTGATAAACCCCCGATCACACAGAGATGCGCTGCTTGCGCCAAAGAGAACAGCTGCCTGGGCCAACTCTCACGTTGACGAACAGCGTGACTCCGCGCCTTGCGCTGAAAAGGAGAATATTTAAACTTTTATGCACGTCTAAAAAACGCTACAAAAACACAAAGTGCGGCGCCATATAAATTCACATGCCAGTCACGCGCACCGTAAGAAAACAATGATTTTGCTAGCGACGCGTTTGTAACGACTCGTGTCGGTGTGATCGGGCCCATAGGGTACAGAACAGAGCAAGCCTCAGTGACAACACCGTGAAATGAAGTAATCAAACACAGCATTAAAGGAGGAGGTGGAGAGGTGGAGAGGTGGTGGGATGCAAAAAAAAAAAAAAACTTGCAGAGGAAGCGCTAAGAATGGGTTAGGCTAAGGACACTTAAATAAGCACCCTGGCTAGATTGGCCAATCATATGCTTTGCTGTGATCAGCTGGGCAGTGTGCTGATTGTGATCAGCTGACAATGACATTAAGTAGGGCCCGGAGTGATTTAGTGGCCTGCCTGAACTATCGCTATGCTTGGTTTTAGCATATTCCTTATCGTACATTCCAGAAATATTAATTAACAGCTATTTGTTTTTCTTGCAATGAGTGACAGTGACACCGTCACCCTTTTTTTATTTTATGTTCTGCAAAATGGGATGTTCACTCAATCAGGTATCAACATGTTTAAGATACTGTATGTTGAAGATTTACATACAGTTTACATATATTTGCATAATTGTTAAACATGTTTGAAATAAATTGCTATGACAAATGACTTATTTTTTAGGCAATCCTTCATAGCTAGTTAAATTCAAGCTGCAATCTCCAGTTCTGAGAAATGAATACAACATGGCAAGTGCCACAACCTGCAATTCCTTGAATGACCACTTGAGACTGGCTGCAAAAGGGAGTCAATCCCCATAGAATCCGATGTTGAAATGTCTGACTGGTTTAAAAAAAAAATTGAAAAAACTTGTTTTGTCTCTATAGCTAGTTTTACTGTTCATGACAACTGTACGGGGGTGAATAGTTTTATAACTCATCAGTTAAAAATATATTAGCCATATAGTTATCCCATTATCATGGATAATGAGGCGTTACAGGCAGGGTGAGGTACTATCGTGATTGCGATGTCCAAAGCCAGCAAACATGCTCATGATCAAACCTCTGGGTGATGTCACATACTGTACACTTTATATACATAGACAGTCTGTCCATGTATATATTGCCTACAGTCTATGGTCACATTATGTTACATACTGTAGCATCAACTCTGTAGCCTACCTATCTCATTGCGCGGGGGCAGGTTCTGGTCTTCTTGGCTGGGGTACCGTTCCTTGCGGTCCAGGAGCAGGAAGTAGATCATCTTCTCCTGGTTGTCACTGTGGAGAGAAGGCCACCAGAGAGAGCTCCGTCAGGCAAGTATGTCGGTTGGAGCCGCGATGGCGAAGAGCTCCGCCGTCAGTCTGCGTTTTAACTAGAGACGTCAAACTCAAAATGTCTATGTCGTTTCAGAATACGTCGTCAACAATGCCCCAGTCGCTGTTTCATTTTAACCTCCCTGGCCCCCTTTCTCTCCACCCTAACTTACTCCTCAGAGAGTAGGTCTTTGGTGAGCTTGGCCTTGTCCCGGAAGCAGCCCAGTGAGTGCATGCTCTCTAGGACGTCAGGGTCGATTTCCTCCATGGCAGCTAAAGTACGGATGGCCACTTTTCTCGGGACGGGCTGTTCTGGTTCTGGCTCATTCTTGCCGGCTCTGGAAACATCGCAGGAAGAGAGAAATGGGAAGTGAGGGAAAGAGAGATGAGCTTTATGTTCGATATTACCTAAATGTCAAAATGTGAACCATCCATTACGGATCAGAGGTCTTTTGAGAGCCATAGCATGCTCTCGTGTTGACGTACTTTCTGAGAACTGTAGCAAAAAGAGCTCTTAAGACTAATGGGCCTGCTTCTTGTAATAGAAGGCATTCACTTCCATGGGAAAAATGGCTTTGATGATGGTACTGTAGTACATTTGAAGATCTGTTTTGATGGATTTCTACATTAAAACATGCATACTATACAAGCACGCATCTGCAATCTGCGGGAAAAACAAACTCAAATATACTTTTTATACTTACAAATACCACGTATGCTTCTGGATTTGCTCTAACTGTGAAGCCAATTGGGAGAGAAAAGTAGCATTAGGGATATTACAGTGACATTTAGCAAAACATTATTCCAAGTCAATAAAAAAGGCTTTAGAGACGGTTACAAATATAATTTCCCCTAAGAGAACCACATGCAACAGAGGCCATGTCCTTTACCGTGGAAAATGAATAACAATGGTAGGAAAAACAAGTTGCTTGAATATTTTC
>JAODUH010000011.1:1109065-1124198 GCA_027564835.1 Typhlichthys subterraneus | reverse complement strand
CATGCAACAGAGGCCATGTCCTTTACCGTGGAAAATGAATAACAATGGTAGGAAAAACAAGTTGCTTGAATATTTTCAGAATCATTAAGATATAGACTACAGTATACAGACTATATACAGTAGTTAGACAATAAATGTCACATTGTAATGCAGTACAGTCATATGGTCGTATGTTTACTGTATTATGATCACTTTACACTTGGTGTTTCATTCATAAGAAAATACTTTATGGCCCTTCTCTCCGTAGAAGAGTACAAGCTTGCTAAACTTTGCCTAAATCCAATGATGCTGACCAGGTGTTTAAGTCAGCTCTCACATTTGTTGTGATTGCTGAACACCAAAGTGTAACCGGGGCTTAAATCACCTGCTACGCTACCAAATGCTATAAATGTTCTTTTTACAGGCATGGACATTTTTGGCCAGTTGGACGGCAGTACGTACCGTCAGCCTCTTAGTGGCGTCGACCTCGATCATGCCGCGGAGAAGGTTCTGGCAGTCTGGAGGGATAAAGTGAGGCATGTGGAACACACCTAGCTTAACCTTCTCCAAAAGGTTCCTCAGGTTGTCGTCGTCAAATGGGAGAGCACCCTGGGGAACCCAGATAAGTCAGAACTGTATTAATCCCCAAGGGTAAATGCATTTCTTGGAGTTAGCATTAGTCAACAAAAAAAGACAACTCCAAGACACTGCTTATGTTTTCAAGACACAAATGTGCACACGTGCAATATGGCGGTAGTTTAGATGTGAGCCTATGAGCGCTATATGAGGAAGAATATAAAGAGACTATAAGGAAGGAACACAAACCAGTCGTTTATAGCAGCTGTCCTAGTTGGTTTCAACCGCAATGGTAATTCACAATAAACAAAGTAGGAACCAACTTAAATGCAAAATAGAGAATGAATATAGCATCAGCTAGACCTATATACATATATATGTGCTAACTGTTGACAGTTAGCACAGAGCTATTTTCAGCTTCAACCAACATCTTGATTTAGAAGGGGAACAATGCAGTGCATTTTAATAATAGCAAAAAGGATCATAACTCAGAGCTATACAACGCTAATGACAGCCTTTTTGTTGCAATTTAAATGTCCGGTCAGTTGTTCACTGAAAGATAATGTTGCTTTGGACACAGAGAGGGCACAGAGGATGTGTTTCTGAGAGATTCACCACGAGAGCCACTAATGATGAGCCAGGCTGTTATCAGACACAGACAGTGTTGCCCTCTCCTCACCCAGCTGGGGAAACGACGGTTACGATATACGATGACGGACGGCGTCTCGTTCTCATTGAAAAGCGGCACGTCTCAGAGGCCGGCCAGATGGCCGCTGACACGGTGCGTGGAAAAGCAAACAGCGGCCCACCCGAGAGATTTATCATCGCGCGGCTCGTCATGGTCACACAAAAGGTGTGCGCACGCGCTGGGAAGAGAAACATCATGTATATCATAATTGTCTTTGTACTCAGACTGCCCACTTTATCACTGTCACATTACAGCAGGAGCGTGACAAGGCTTTGTGTGTGATGTGCATTCTGCTTGGCTGAGTATACCACTGTTGTGATGCACTCCCACACTGGTGAGTGTGTGTGTGGGGGGGATGGTGACAATATAAGGTAAACTCATTAAAGGTGAGGTTAGTCATTTTCAAGAACGTTTGCTAACTTCGAGCTCAAGTAAAAGGAATATTCCTCCGCGGCGCCGCTCCATACATTGCTGTTGTGAGCGGTGTTCGCCAGTTTGTTTATGTTCCCTTTTTGTTGTGTGTTTGCATGTTATTTTTTCACGCACTGAGAACAGTAAACTAGCAAAATGCGAGGAGATATTTGGTGAATTTGAGCACGTTGTGCACCCAACATAGGCACTACTATCTTGATAATGCCACACCATTGACTTTAGGCCGGGTTATTGTCGGACAATCACGCAATCACTTTCACCTGCCTCAAGTTAGCAATGCAGCGACAGTGAGTCCCGTTCGATGGAGTTGTGAGCGTTGGCCTGACAACTGCATCGGTCTGAATCTAGCAAAGACACTTGCGTTGCCGCTCTGCGCAAGCTGTAAGCCAGAGCCCATAGTATTTGCTCTGAAATCTGTCCTTGAGGTACTCCTGCAGGGAAAACTGCTGACGTGTACTGTACTGTATTGCCCGCGTTGCTGGGGCGATAGCAACTGTCACTCACCACTAAAAGTGCAAAAAGGATGACGCCACAGCTCCACGCATCTGCCTTTCGGCCATCATACTTCTCTCCCTGAGAGAGAGAGAGAGAGAGAGAGAGAGAGAGAGAGAGAGAGAGATCTTATCAACAAGAACATATAATGGAAATAAAGAAAACTTCCAAACATATACTACAGCTCGGGCGGTGAGAGCTGTACCGGAAATCGGAATAGAGTAACGAGAGAAGACCAGAAGAGACTAAAGACTAGGAGAGGGAGAGAGAGAGAGAGAGAGAGAGAGAGAGAGAGAGAGAGAGAGAGAGAGAGAGAGAGAGAGAGAGAGTGTGTGAGTGAGTGAGTGAGTGAGTGAGTGAAAGAGATACAGTAGAGTTGGAGTCAATTAGTCTGAATAGAGATGTTGCAGTGAGTAATACCACTTTGACTAATAAACCGGCTCAAGCACATCTCGCTTTAGGCGACATAGTGGGGACATTCGGCCCCGCTCTACACTGGCAAGGAGTGAGCTGTCAGTGGGTTAAATCCCTTGGCTTCTTCTTCAACAAGTACGACCCGTTTCTACGTCCAGGGGGCTTCGGTGAACTCGCCCGTCACCCATACACGCTGACAGCGTGCGCCTCCACAGTCCCACGCACGTCGCCGCGGCGATAAACAGCCATGGGCCTAGCCGCCGCCGAGATAAGGCGTCCTAGCAGCACATCGGGCAAACAAAAAACACGGTTGACGAATCTGGGAAGATGTGAAGAAATGACGCCATATTGCCTGTGCATCTCTGTTGCCTGTCTTTTTCCACAAACGCAGACACACGCGCGCACATGCACACACACACACTCACACGCACACACACACACACACGCATGTGCACACGCACACACACACTTTCAGTTTGTCCTGGAAAAATCATTACAGCCCCCACCACTTTGCGCAAGCGCACGCACACACACGCACACACACACACACACTGCATGCAGATGGAGAAATGTGGGGCTGGAAGCCAAAATGCCTGAGGGGCTTTTCGTGACAATAACCTTCTGTGGAGCTGCTTGTATTCCTCTGCCTAGATCACAGAAAGGTGCTGAAGGGTGGACGAGGGGAAAATAAGCTATAGCGATAACGGCGTAAAAATGTTAGGCAAGGAGGCATTCTAAAAAATAAAAAATAAATCTATTAAATAAATAAATGTACAGAAAAGGGAGAATTCTGTGTCATTTTCCATCGCTAAGGCCTGGGGGAGCCGCTGGCGCTAAATGCTCTTTAAGAACAGCTTGAACGTGTGGCAAAGTGCATTAATACGTAGCCGGCATGTCGTTTCCACGACTGTGTTAAACAGCTCGCCTATTGAGTATTCAATTACAATGGCGGACAGTGGTACAGTATAGACGAGACACATAAATAAGCTCTCCCTGCGCGCGAGAGGAGTTGTAGAGCGGCTATGATGGGGATGCTTGATGCGAGGAGCGCGGGTAAGGGGTGGCGGGGGGGGGTGGTATGTAATGTTGATGGCAAGAGGAGAGAGTAGGCAGGAGGAAGAGACAAATGTTGGCTGCGGGGCGGAAATCTAAAGCTCCTCATCTGCCGTGTAGTTTTATTAGGGGAGCAGATTTTCTTTTAAAACAATTTGACTATTTCTCCTGTTGCCCAGATAAATATAAAAAAGAATATTTGAAAGGACCAATTACCAGTGATCTAAATCGAGACAGTCATGAATCCCGGCTTATGAAACATCAGTCAGGGTGATTAATTTGCTCTCAACTAATCGTTCTGTTTGTCTATGATACCATTTAAAAATTCGGCAACACAAATCCAGCACTAATGGTACAATACTTTCCCTCCCATTGTGTGGCTGTTATCTCCGATGCTCAAATGGGGAAGGCAAATTGTGGCTAATTTTATCGGTGAGTCCACTGGCATGTGCTTTTTTTCTCTCCCACCCCTCAGCTATAATGATTCCCTCATTCGGGTCTAATTAACTGTAGCCATTAAGTGGAAGGAAATGTAATGCCCCGGGTTCTGTGTCAGGTGGGCAGACGAGGAACAGCGCAGGAGGACTCAATTAAGCCTGCGCTGTTCCCAGGTTATCACACGTCATGTTTGCCAATTAAGTAGAGTAGCGTCTGATGTCGACGTGCCACACACACACACACACACACTACCCCCTCCTCCCCTGGCACCATAGAAACCGTGTCGCTAGTCTCTCCACCTCCCCGGCAGCAGAGACGTTGCACACACACCACTAACATGCCCCGAAAAGGCAGTAATTACAGGACAGGATGGGAGACTGTTGTATAAGCAGGAGGAGGCTTCTGATAGGCCGGTCAGGCAGAGGCGGGCGGCGCCGATGCCAGCTTTTCAAAACGAGCAGCAGCAGGATCGAGTTACAGCAGAATTTTACCCGGGGCAGATTCAGTCGAGAGGCACACAGTCACAGTTTCGACATCTGAAGGTGAAAAAAGTAAAAAAAAATAAAAAGAAAGAGGGGAAAAAAAGGAAAAGAGAGAAAGAAAACACGGGCAGCTATTGACATTCTGCAGTCGCTGCCACTGAAGGACGGCTTTGAAACTTTACACTACCATAAGAGAACTGCAATGGCACCCAAGATCCTTATCGCGGAAAGTAATGTTGCGCGCTCTGCGAATTATGTGTAGTTCTCAGAAGGGTGCAGAGCTCCCGCAAAACGAATGATCACTTTTTCAAAACACCAACACGCCCCCCACCCCCCCCCACCCCCAAACGCAGACACCGCCATGTACCGGTGACTCAGTGAGAGTGGCAAACAAAGGCTGGATCTGTTGTTGTGACTGTGGGAGGGGAAGAGGTTGGGGAGAGGCGACGCACGTTGGCTGGGGGAGGGAGGAGGAGTCGTGCAAGAGCCTGGCTGTCACTGACGTTGCTCTGTAAGCATCGCAGGATGGGGTGGGGGGCGGTCGGGGGAAAGAAGGATGACCTCGGCACCTGTGTTGGGCCCGCCAGTGACTCGGGTGGGTCCAGAGCCATGTCAAGAGAGAGTTGCGCCATCTCCTTTCACTCCAATGGACCGTTTTCCGGCAGCAACGGAGCTTCAAAATAGTTGTTAGCATAAATACTAAAAGTACCCTAGAAATTATATTTTAAATGTAAATCAGTACATTTATTGACTAATTACCAAAAAATGAAGCTAAATATATGTATATATACATTCAAATTGCCCACCAAGCACTTCTTGGAGCTATGTTGCCATAGGTGTTGCCTCTCCGTGAACCATGAGACCGTTGAGAATTTAGAACTTCCGATAGCGTAACTCTGTTCTTTCCATGGCTCTGGGTGGGTCCAAGCACGTCAAGTCCTTCAGCCAACTAAGCCACAACAGTCACAAACATTTGTTTTATTTATATATATATATATATATATTAATGTAAATATGAATAACACACACCGATTTCATCCCTACAGTGCAAAACCCATCTTGTGTCGTTAAAGTACAGTAAGTAGAGGTGTGAGCTAACATCTTTAAGCCAGCAGTGCTGTACCACCCCATCTGAAAATACATACCGTTTGCAAAACGTACACTGCGCTTTAGGAGACAGACTCGTTCCTCACGGCAATTAGGGGAAAAGGGGGGGGCGTGGAGGAGGGTTTGGGGGGATGCACAGCGTATATGCAGACGTGAGGCCTTGCAGAGTTTATGGAGGGGGTTGTGTGGTGGTGATGGGGGGTGGGGGGGGGGGGAGAGAATGAAAATGAGGGAAAAAAAAACAAAACGCTGAAGTCAGCAAAAGCTATAAATCCTCGAACGCTGAGGAGTTTCTTCCAAAACTCTGCCCCCGGTCTGCGGACCGTGTCTCCAACACGGGGAAAAGGTTTCTGGTTTAGTAGCTTTAGCAGCGGGGAGTCGAGCCCAGGCCAGGGATTCCACCCCCACCCTCCAGCAGTGCAGTTTGTCCAGGCGGTAGTGACTGTAACCCCCCCCACCCCCCACACACGCACGCACGCACACACGCACACAGTCGAGCACAGCCGGCAGCACGTTACGAAACACTTCCCAGCAACGCCTCAGAATGTGACCACAGTTTGACCTCCACCACAGCTAGCTATAGCCACTTCCACACAGCGGAAGGGGAAGCGGGGGGAGAAGAAAAAATCAATAGATTAACTGGCATGAAGCGGCGACGCGATTAAGATGAGTGATTACAGGGCTAATTCTTCCCTGTCTCTTTACGGAACATCAGCTAAGTGGGATGTTAAATGGGTATTGGGAGATGGGGGGTGGTTTTGGGGAGTGGGGGGGGGGGAGTGGATAAGTCATTTTATTATCTCATTCAACAAGGTGAGAAGTAGATCCACTTTTGTTTCAATGTTAAAATGTGCATTCCTTGATTTATGGTAAAATGAAACGCCCCATGTGGCTTAACGAGGTATTACAACAAGCACGTTGTATTGGGTTTGAACCTCAGACAGACAGATCCCTCCCCCCTCCCCAACACAGCTTGTAGTTCCTTAACTGATCTTCACGCCCACCTTTCAAACACAACAGTGCGGCGTTGATCAAATTTTAGTTTCCAGCGGCACTGTGACATAACAAAGGAGTTAAAGGTGGAGTCAGTGACTATAAGATAACACCTGCACACTTTTGTCAAATTCAGCGAATATCACCGTTAGCTCCTAGTGTGCTAGCGCACTAAAACGATTCTCCCGTGTTTCACACAGCCCTAGCTCTGTAGATGGGAACACAAACAATGTGGTGTGGTTAGGCCTGTCACGATAACTGTTTTTTGTTAGCCGATAAATTGTCCCAGAAATGATTGCGATAAACGGTATTATTGTCAGAATCATATAAACAATGTTGTTCCACTATTATCATGTGACCTCAATTGTTCGTTATGATTGGACACATCTGGGGGTCAAGTCGTGGCTTGAGCAGAAGCACCCCTGGCACACGAGAGCAAAAGAAGCGAAATTTCTTGCGTTAATTTAGGTTGCGTGCCATATTCACTGAATGGCATTGGGCTAAATACTGTGATGAGGTCTACAAAATCAGATCTGAGAAGGGCTCTGCCACACCGCCACAGTGTCTGTCTCCAGAAGTTCACAAACATGACCACGAAAAGCAAATAAATTAATAAATTGCCCTCCCCCCAACAACCAGTGATTTAAAATTGAACTAGGGATGTGTTGGCCAGAACTAAGGGGGGCTGGGCCATCCTGGGCCTCAGCGTAAGTCGAACACGGCAGACCGCACCACTCTAAACAATTAATTTTGAAGGAGCGGTTTCTGAGGGAGCACCCTATAATGGAATTGAAGGGAGAGATGATTTCGTGTTTCTGCGGCATCGCTGACTCCATCTTTAATGCACAACATGCACAATTAAAGTAAAAGCGGCATTAAAACAACAGAATACCCGTTGGGCTCACAAATGGTCTGGGCCCACTCACCGTCTCATTGCCAAACAGGATGTCAACGTACGGCATGACCTGCATCAGAGGTTCCTTGAAGAATTGGCTGATGAAAGGTGCCGATAGGTTCATGCAGAAGATCTTGTTGTTTTCTGAGGCGTGCTTGGCCACCTTGAGGATGGACTCCGGCGATACGGTCAGGAAAAAGCCCTGTAAAACAAATACACATTTGCTCACGCAGGGTTTTTAATGCACAGAACCGCCCAACACAAACCACAAACCAATCTGCAGACAGCATTGGTTTGTGGTCCGACAGCAGAGCGTAGGCCTGAACTGCCTGAACTACAGGCTCCCTGTAAGACCAAGGAATGGCACACTGCTAATAAGAGGCTTTGCGGTTCTAACGAGGCCATTTTAGGGGTGAGAGGGTTTGGTATAATTATAATAGCAGGAGAAAAAAATGGCAGGCAGCTTTCTAAAGTATCTATTTGAAATGGTGCTTGTAATATACACAGTGCACCAAAGGAATGGAAGATAAAAAATAAATAAAAATAAATAAAAAAAACATCCAGGACAAAGCATGTGGCTGGAGTCCAAGATCTGTTCTGGAGGAAGCAACAAGCACGTATCCAATGATAGCTGGAACAAAAGTCTCGTCTGCACTCTCCTTACTTGGTAACAAGAGGCAGGTCTCACTCATTGTGTGAATGAATACAAATCAGGTAAGAAAACACCTTTGTGTTTCAGGTTGAAACTTGAAGCGAGGCTCGTCGGCAAACCCCACAAAACACTCCTCCTTTGATACTGATCTTCTTAACCTTGTTTTTCAGCAACAAGCCTCTCTATAAAACCACTGTGTTACAATAGGGGTGGGGGTTTGTTCTGCCTGGTGATACATTTATTCTTGCTGAATAGCTGCCATTGTGGGCAGTTCTCATTAAAGCACGTATGACATTTGTGGAAACGGAGTAACGACCTTCACGTGAAAGAATGGCATCTAATACCAGTGAATAGAGGCATGTTCTGTCGTCAATCAAAGGTACAAGGGAGTACAATGTAGTGTTGCTAAGCCGGTCAATATGTTATTACATATTCAGACAGCACTTACAGTAACTGTCTGCAGACCCACAGAGTGCTGAGGCCAATGTGGTTTTATCAAGAAATGGCTTCAGTTTAGGCCTCGATGGGTGCCCCGCGGCTACCGAGGGTCCGGGTAACGTCTGATGTAGATGAGTGGTGTATTTGAACAGGCCTGCGAGCAAAAAAGGAATTCACTTTGTGCTAATGGCCCACTATTGACCCTGGCATTTTTCTTTTGCAGCGTGCCAATGTGTCAAAGGAAGGCAGATTTGTTTTTGGACACAAATGGCCCCCTTTTCTGTAGTTGAAAATGATCTGTCACGGTTTCCCTAATGTTACATGTGATCAAAGGGGCCCACGGGGCTTGATCACATATCCTGAGGGGTGGTGAACTTTATAAGCCGTGACACGGGCTCTCTAATCACAAACTGGCCCTATGTAATTTACCACTAACTACACTACAACTGCCAGCAGCGATCGCACTGCATTGGAATACACACACACACATACACACACACACACACAGAGTGGAACTCTCGCACAATCTGTGGACTGAAATCCATTTATTTAATTTTTGTGTCAAATTCTGAATTATAGACTTTTGTAAAATATCACATATGTATATTTATTATTAAAATGTTCTTCCGCCAATTTTATAACTAGCTGGAGTTCTTTCCATTTAGTAGCAGGAGTAGGTCCCATTTATGTACAATAAAGCAAGCCAGTTTGTTTCCCTACCAACGTTTTTATTCTAGTGGCTTGTGGGTAAAATGCAAAGTCTGAGCCATGTGAAATTCCAGTTCCCATCATTACATTGCCCTTGTGGACGAAGCAATGGGAGACGTGAAGTCTTTAGCGCTGTGGTGCGGATCACGTATCCAGCCTACCAGATCCGGTTTCCCCAGGTGTCACAGAGCCTTGTGAAGTGGGCCGGCTATCGCTTTACCAGGTCAAGATGATCAAAGAGCGGGGTGCTTTTCAGACAATTTCCATCCAGCCAAAACATTTAATAAAGCATTTAAATGAATGCATTTTCCTGGCAAACAATGTGACGGGGCGATGGTTGGCCACTTCAAGCAGCAATTTGAGGGAAGACTTGGAAGGCAACATGTTCATTTTCCAGTGTTTACCCCTCGGCGAGGAATGACTTCCACTTTGCTTGCACAAAGAAAATTCCTAAATGGGAGGCTGAGATGAAATATGTGGTAGTCTTAACCATAGAGGCATTATTCTGCAGACCTGAGCATGCGCAGTGTGCGGTCACACTTTCCCTGCATGGTATCGGTGTTGTTCCAGGCCCTCTCCACCTCTCTGAAAAGCCAGGCATGATGGATGGCATGGTGTCACCGAGCTTAAAATAAAAGTGGACATCTGAAGGGTAAGAATGATCTATTTTGGGAAGGGCATTTTCATTTGTGCCACCGGTGGCGGTCACGGGAGGAGAGGGAAAAGATTTTTTTTCCCCTTTCCAGGTCTATTTAAAATCCTGCTGGGCTAAGGGGAGTGTTTAAAATACTGTATAGTGACACTTTTGTTTGACACGTCCCATTATTCAGAGGAATGATGGAGGGAATACAAACGATTGCCGCCTTGGAGCAAAGTGCAAGAGCAGCTGCCACATTTGTGCTAAATTCCACCGCAGTCTCCCCCATCGTGGGTCCTTTTACGGAGGGCCTTGTTCCAGAGCAAATTTCCTTACTGTCTGGAAAGCCCAGTAAGCTCACCAGCCCACGTTTCAATTAACAGGTGTTCAAAGGCTGCCACGTGCTCCCTTGTCATTACCATAGACGGCACCCGTCACGCACGCAGGTTCCCGAGGGTTCATTACACAGAATTAGATGTCACACGGATCAGAGGTGTGCGCATAACGGACGGCCGCACACACCGCTCTCCTCCTGGGTTATCTTTGTCAAAGTGCAGTAGTGAGGCCGATCGATAGCTGAGGTTTGGAGCTTCATTAGCACAGTAGGACTCCGTCTCCATTCTAGACACCCTCTGACATGCCACGCTACAGCTTCAAGGTATATTACACTCCCCTGTATTGATAGGAGGGGCCCTGTGGGTATACAAACAAACGCATAACAAAACAGACCTCCGCATGCAAACAGAAGGCGCGAGAGAATGGATGCTGGCTTGGGCATTCATATGGAAGTAGGATTAGACAGTTTTGGCACTGGTGCAACAAAGCGTGTTGAGTTGCTAAAGAAAATATAAATATGTAAAAGTGCTTCCACTGGTAGTCGGTAGTCTGTTGCTTAAAAACGCTTTCCAAAAAAAAAAAAAGTTTGGAAAGCTTCAAAGTCAGTGGGATATTTCACAGTTAATGATGTTTTGTTTGAATTGAAGTGGCCAGTTGCTTTCATTTAGAAACTGCTCAATTAGGCGAATAGAAAAGATAACAAATGGTCTTCAGAGGAAAAATATAATTCTTGGACTCATTAGACATGCCCAGCAGTTGTTAAATGTTTGATGTGACTGCAAGGCAATCCAAATACTGACAGCATATGCGTCTTCTTCTAGCTCCAACGTTAAGAATGGCGTTCTGAAGAACTTTATTAGATATGTAGAAATGCAGCCTCTTCATCTGGAGGAGTTGGAAGGAGGCCAACTGTTCTGGAAACCAAGGGAGGCTATGCTAGTAAAGGCCACTTGGAGATGAAGAAAGGGTCGAACGGTCTCTCCAGAGCAGCAGAAATGTGCCACAAATGCCGGATTTAACAACTGGAGAGAGACATTACTCACTAACCGCTCTTGTATTTATTCCGCTTGAATTCTCTCTGGTTTAAAATGTTGCTCATGTTTCAAACTATCGGATGTGTCTTCTTCCTGATGTTGTGGAGGTCTCCTGTGGCTGGTATGAAATATGGAGATCCAGTGAGAGGGCCATGGCTATAACCGAACGTACCTGGCCAAGGTCACCCTAATGAGCGTGGATAAAACAAGACATCAGAGCCAACCGCAGAATACTTCAGGGGACTGTGTGTCACACGCCCGGCCTGCAATTTGTTCGGCCATCAGAGAACATAATTGCATTAACCTCGAATGCCTCCACTGCATAAAATGTAATGGAGACATCTACTCGTGTGGCAAAAGTTATTTAACCTAAATGAGAGGTTAAAATGTTGCTGGCACCACGACATTGGATGAATCGGTCGCGATAGGAACGGTATCGGCTAGTGGTAATGCGAGATTTGCTTCGAGGGCTCCTCAAATGGCTGGCTTTTGCTCTGCCGTTAAGCTTCAGTTTCAATAATGTGTTGGCCGGGGTAAGAGGCCAGCCCGAGAGGGAGAGGGAATGCCAAGGAATGTACTTAAGATCTAAAACAGACAAGATTTAAAGCCAAGAACATTTAAATGCCAATACTAATCCACAAAATGATTCAGCGCATAGCACAAACCGACTCCCCCTTATACATACCATATGTTACCTCTGTTGGGAGGCACAAAAACATAGTTCCAGCAAGACAAAGACACGGTTTCTTCTCCTCAAACTTGTTTATGTTGACAGTGAAGACAATGCCTGAAATAAATAATTGTGCTAGATATACATACTGCACATCATCCTGCGATGTACATGTGCTGTACATCGCAGGAAGACGTTCGCTGTAGTTTCCACTGTGACTGTGAGCTTAAGGCACGACAAACCAAAGTGTTGCAGGGAGTTAAAAACTTGCTAATGTGTACACTCAAGTGTCGTTGTCTGGCACACTGCACCTAATTAGCATGGTAGCATTCCCTTCTTTACTACTGCTGCAGGAGAGACAACACCGACATTGTGCATGCACACAAACGTGTGCGTACAGTACATTCATGTGCACGCACACACACACACACAGACAGAATGCACACACATTTATCATGTCAAATCTTGTTCTTACATTATTTTAGTTCAGGAAGTGTAAGGAAGGGGGAGTTGGTTGGGCTGATGGAAAATAGCATAAAAGTCTGCCGAACACACCTATATGGAAACAGATGTCGAGACTCTTGACATTTTCTCTGCTGAGCTGCCATTGGAGTACACATTAATATATGGGTCAGGCGTATAAAGCAGGGGCTTCCAAGTTGGGGTCTCCGGTTTCACCAGGCTTGGTAACCACAGAGGTTGTGAACAGACAGAAAACAAATCTCGGCAGACAATCTTCAACGCTGCCCACGCAGAAGTGAACCTTTCCAAATGTGCCACTCCGGTGGATGTAAATGAATTAGCGCACTTAGCTTAAACGCCGGGACGAGGAACCAACGAGACAATATTTCACAGTTCACCTTCGCTCCAGCAAGGGGGTAGTGCACCGGGTCGGAAAATTGCAGGTAATTGCTAAAGCCATTGAATCAAACTTGGTTTTGGTTGAAAGACTGAAATAACAAATCTCTGATTGCTGAAAAGACAAGACCAGAGTACTTGGAGGCCCTGTTGCTTAGAGCTAATTTGATACATATTTCTCTCCCAAAATGTCTAAGGTGCTGGCAAGGGATCGTGAAAGGAAAAGTGAGAAGAAGGCCGAGACCCTCAATACCCCTCCAAAATCCCGTCTGTCTGCCATATTGCATTTATGCAGCATGAGTAGGGAAGGCAGTTCTATTGCACATTATTGTGCGAGACCTGTCAAACTCAATGCAGGAGGCTGGTACCCATTGTTGGAGTCTGCTTAAATCCACTCTAATAATAACTTCTGACTGCAGTCAGGAACAGAAGCACATGGAAAAGAGAGACATTTAAATTATTCATGCCTGAACAGAAAAAAAATAAAAATAAAATAATATTAATCTAATTACAATTGTAATAAGATGGCCCAGGATGCAAACACAAACAGCTATCAACAGCTTTTTGCCTAATCGTCAAATTAGAATTTGAAATGAGTAGAGAGCTGCAGCCTGATGTTGCATATTTCCAAAGGGTAAACACAATATCACGTTTTGCTGACTGAACAAGTATGAATATTTTACATGTAATATTGCTGCTACAGAGATAAAATTGATATTGTGACAATTGTAGCTATTTCCTGACATATTTTAAAATAAATGTACATAGAAATACACTTTAAGGACTGCGGTCCTTAAACTTTTACTACACCTGAATGAATTGAATCTACCAATTTTTTTGTATCTGAATCCATCATTTCAGTGTTAAAACTGCACTGTAACTTAGTTCTTTGTTATTGTGGTAATATAACTGCATGCTCGTATTACTGCATGAGTGTTGAGTGGGGTACCAATACCATTGGCACTCCACTGAACACCCTTCTCAAAATCAATTGAAAAACAAATCCACCCCCCCCAACAATAAAACAATAAATGAAATCTAGCACAGCAAAAGCCCAGTGCAATTGTGGGGAAAAAAAATATCCTATAGCTCTTTAAAATGACAACTTATCACAAACAAACAGTGGAGAGAAGAAATCGTTAGTTTGTGTTCTTTTTGCTTGCTTATTTTGTTTCCTAGCACCCTTATGAAGCTAAAAGTCAATTCAGATCATCTTTGTTTTTCTCCAGGCCAAGAGAATAGTACATAGACGATGTAAATAAATACAAAGGACGGACTTGGGGCAAGACAAGAGCTGTAACCTCGAGAAAAGAAAACTAAACAAAAACAAAAACAAATGAACCTCGGTGTCGGCACAAGATGTGTCAGTGTGTCTTGCTCTTGTTTAAGAGGAAGGGCAACAACATATTTGAAATGTAAACTGCTTAAACGCGTCAGTGCTTAAGGGAGATACATCTTGTACCTGTGCAATGCTAATCACAGCTGATGGAAATAACATCACGGGACTTCAAAAGCTTTGTGTTTGGTAAATGCAGAGCTGGAACCCCTGCTGAAAACCCCAGCATAAACCAGCATTAATTCCATGCTGGTGGGTCAGCTAGAGCAGGGGTTCTCAAACTTTCTAGCTTGCGACCTCCCAAAATAACAGTGCCAGAGACTCGCGACTCGCACTATCCCCAGAGGTGGTAGAAGAATAACAGCCACATTATTATTTTAGCTAGTTCACTTTGGATCCTCTGCTACTCAACTTCTTCTGTCTGTAAAGCTACATGGTCACGCAGGTCACAAGCATTCACCGTTCTATGGCATTCACACAGTCAGCATGAGTCATGTGGTAGGGCATTCTCTATTAGTCGAATGGTGTTGACATTCTTACAGAAAGTCCCACCTCTGTCCCATATCAGACTGTGATTGGCTAATGACAACTATCATGTCAAATATGTCCCTATTCACTTGGAACGTGGGTGGTATTAAATGCGTGTGTTGAATGCTCCGTGTAGCTTAGACAGGAGTAACATAGTTGCTGTTGGGAGTATTCTGCCTAGCAACTATCACAAGAAAACATGTAATTGGTTAATTTTCACCCCATTTGCCTTTATGTAATGAAGCTTTGCACTGTTAAGTGTCAGAGAACAGTCTGCTGCTTAATAAAAGGTCTCACTTTCAGTAGCTCTGTTGTTTTATTGTTTAGTTTTCAAATCAGATCAATAATATATATATATATATATATATATATATATATATATATATT
>JAODUH010000011.1:1097299-1108160 GCA_027564835.1 Typhlichthys subterraneus | reverse complement strand
GCTATACTATATTTTATTTGGGGTATTCACTGAATACCTTGATGGCCCTGAGGGTTCCCATGTAAATTGGTGTAATACTACTAATAAGATTGATGGCTGCAGAGGTAAGATATATGAATGTCTGCACTGGAGAACAAATAAAATACACATCTCTACATCATCAATATGCAGATGTTAAAAAAGACGTCTGTCCCTTTTAGACTGACCGGGCAATCACGGGCTAAAAGAGGCGTGGCAGGGAAAACCTGCTCACAAATAGTAAGGGCTATGGAATCACAAGCTACATATTTAATACTGCTCTTTATGAGCATGTCAAAAAGACCCTCTCACCACAACATATGACCCTTTGGTCCTGGTTGCTCTTTTGAGTCTAGGGTAAGTAAACCAGCATGGGCTACTGGTGTACCAGAAAACCAGCAAACCAGCAACCAGCCTTCCGTGGTGGTTCCACCGTGCAAAACATACCCTATGATGGTGACCTGCGTATGGTATAGGGAGTATAGTAAATGTTCCATTTAATAATAATAATAATAATAATAATAATAATAATACATTTAATTTGTAAGGCACTTTACATTTGAACAAATCTCAAAGTGCTACATTTGCCATCCACCATCTTTGTGCAAATATATCAGCGCAACGATGAGAAAAAAAAAAGGTGTGATTTCTGGAAATTACAATTTTCATTACTGTACATTGTTAAATGGCAAGACATGATTAGTAATAACTGTCAAACCAAACAGAATTCAGCAGCCTCTGCTGCATGTTGTAAAATGAGTCACTACCTGTGTACTGCTTGACATACAGTAATTGTCTTGGAAAGTTTAACTTAGAACAGAATGCAAAAATGATCAGGGCCGTAAATGCCTTTCATCATGAATGGTTTGGCATTAGTCACTTTTGAATGACTGTTTATTTATGTTGGAAAAAAGTTAAAGCTTTTTTCTTTAACTCCAAAACACCCCCAAAAGTACTGAACGGTTGTACAGATATCAAGATCCAGGATCCAGGATCCAGGAATTCTGCTTCCTCAAATAGCAAACAAAATATAAATTGGTATAATGCCCTTAGGCAATAGGGAAGTCTGTCAAAAACACAAGTAGCAAGGTGTATCTTACGTTACAAACTGCAACTAACACCCTACACTATTCTGACCACAAACCATGTAAATGTTCGCTTTCAGGTCAAAGATACACGATGATTTTCTGATGTTCTTTGCTGTTAATTTTCTGTGGTATTTTCCATATCAGGTCAACCAGGTCAACATTATGTGTGTTCCATATAACATACAGCACTATTGCACAAAAGTGTGTAATTAAAGTAGTAGTCTATTACCAAAACAGTGAAATAGCCTCCCGTCCATAAGCATTATAAACCTCTTTAGCAGCATACCAGACATTCTCTTGCCAGATTGATCAACACAAAGGCCGTTCAAAGAGACGGAAGTAATCATTATTAGCGTTCACATCTACGCCCATTCCTCTGAAATATAACTTGATACATTTAGTACCCAAATTAAATCATGAACGCGTGGAGCGCTGAGCGCAAATTATCCCCAAAATAAGAGAATGCAATGTCACTGCTTCCAGGCAGCGCGCAGCAAAGCATTAACCTCAATGCTATCAACAAACTGAGAAATTAAAGGGAGAAACTTTAAATCCCTTATCTAATACGTCACAGCGTGGGCGGTGGGGCTTTACTATTACACAGCCACATCTCAGTTTATCTACGACATGAAAAAGTACCACTTAAGGAACAAAATAAACGGATGAGGCCGGTCTGAGAGTCGGGGGTGGAAAGGTTGCCTACTAATTGCTGGAGAGGAGAGAATACTTGTAAAAGTAAACACAGTCTGATCGATGATAGGGATTATATCAGAAAGAGCCCCTGGCCTTTGGCCAAGATGAACAAACACCGGCCTCTGTCTCCACTATGCTCACCGGCTGAAACGCCAGTGAGTTAAAAGCCCGGTTTTCTTTTTCTTATTGTCCTCAGCAGAGGAAATAGAGCAGACAGCCCATACCACAATAGCAGATATGACACGTAGAAGACTATATCACTCCTCGGCTATTTGTACCAGACACGAGTGGGAGAAGATAAGAGAGCAGCGGTCTGAGGGGAAGGTGTTCTAATGGGAACAGGGTGAAGGCTTAAGCCATGGGTCATCCTGCGCTCGGGACACAGCGCGCACGGATCCCCTCTCTGACGCCACAGACCGACGTCAAGATGCATTCTGGGTACTCCCCTGGCTTTTCCTTGTGGCAGCTGCAGCGAGTGAGAGTAAAACTTAAAATGGAGAAGGGGCTTATGAGTTATTTGAAATTTTTTGATCACCAGGATTACTCATCCGACAGGTTTTCATTTGTTAACCCTACTGCCTTTGTAATCCCATGTAAAAAGGTATTAAACGTGAAACTAACATAATTAATTACCTGGCACTCAGAGGTATGAAAATGTGTGCGATTCTCATGTGCGCGGTGCAACCTGTGATGTATTAATAGCAGAAAGTGCTTTGGTCTCTTTATAAAGCTGAGCTATGTGCAATATAGAAAAGTACTCTGGGCCGTTGCCTCAAAAGGAACACTAATAACGCTTTATTGTAATTGACCTATATTTCGTTTTCCCTGTAGTACAATGCCACTGGTGTCAGTTAAACAGGCGTCACATCTGCGCCGCAAAGCAGGTGATGACTTGGAGAATGGATTGATTATGTTTCATTAATCCTCCCAAGAAATTAGGGGCGACTGATGAAAGCGTCCATATACTCCACACAAAACCCTGGGAGTGTTTAAAAGCCGTTACCATGGTGGTATCCCATTAGAATAACAAACATTTCCCCTGGATGTTTAACATTGCATCCCAATGAGTGCAGCCCCCCTCCAGCCTCATCTCTCTCTCTCTCTCTCTCTCTCTCTCTCTCTCTCTCTCTCTCTCTCTCTCTCTCAAGCACCTGCCCTCACATTTTCCACTTCTAAAATTCCACCAGTCACACACACAAAAAAAGAGAAAAAAAAGAGGTGAAATATGAAATGCCGTTACGAAAAAACTTGAGTGCCAAGAAAAAAAAGAAGAAAAAAAAAAGAAGAGACTTTTCTTCAAACCCGTAATAACTTTCCATGGGAATAGGGAGAAAGTTAAAAAGAATAACACTTCCCCTTGATTTTTTATTTTTTATATTTCTTACCCCTACCACTTTTTTAAGCAGGCAGTGAATTTCCTGGAGTGATAAGGGCTTAGCCAATGTAATCCTCAGAGGGCCCTTCTCCGGCATGCCAGGAATAAAAAAATGAAATAATATAAAAACCTTTTGCCTCACGGAAAAAAAAATGGGGGGCGGGGGAGAGAGAGAAAGAGAGAGAGTGAGAGATAGAGAGACACACAGAGAGAGAGAGAGAAAGAGAGAGAGTGAGAGAGACCCACATACACACACAAAGAGAGAGAGAGAGAGAGAGAGAGACACACACACAGAGAGAGAGAAAGCAAGAGAGAGAGACACACACACAAAAAGAGAGAGAGAGAGAGAGAGAGAGAGAGAGAGAGAGACGCACACAGAGAGACAGAGAGAGAGAGAGAGAGAGGGATAGACAGACACACAGAGAGACACAGAGAGAGAGAGAGACACACACGCAGAGAGAGAGAAAGCGAGAGAGAGAGACCCATACACACACACAAAGAGAGAGAGAGAGACAGAGAGAGAGAGAGAGACATGCACACAGAGAGACAGAGAGAGAGAGAGAGAGAGAGAAAGCAAGAGAGAGAGAGAGAGAGAGAGAGAGAGAGAGAGAGACCCACACATACACACAAAGAGAGAGACACAGAGAGAGAGAGAGAGAGACCCACAGAGAGAGAGAGAGACACAGAGAGAGAGAGAGAGAGAGAGAGAGAGAAAGCGAGAGAGAGACACACAGCAAGGGAGAGCAAAGGAGAGAGAGACACACATTGACAACGGTATATATGTTGGCGAACACAAGGGGGAATGGCAGGCCGTCTGGCATCTCCCGCCCGCTGGGGAATGCAAATTAGCATGTGTGGAAAGAGCAGCCGGACTCGTCTCAGCTGGAAACCAACAGCGGAATATTGATATGACAACGCGAGGGGCTTCCCTGGCACAGACAGCAGGGGCCACCTAGGCTGCTCTAATTGGCCCTCACGCATGGGGTTGGGGGGCGGAGAGGTGGTGTGTGGGGCGGGTGCACCTATGAAATGTTTCACACCGTTTGCACCGATTGATTCGTTATCGGTTGGGTTTTGACGGGCCGGGTGGTAAATATATAAATATGTAAAGAAAAAAAAACGCACGCCGGGTGTCAAGTCTCACTTTCAGTCGCTCGCCGCGGTGACCTTTCGTGCGCGGCGCCGGGGCGAGCGGCGAGAGGCTCCGGTGTCATGCCGCAGAGGAGCGTGGCAAAACATATATAGGTGCAGGGGGAGCGCATTAATAATTCACAACCTCGCTGACACTCCAGACATGCCAGGCTGTGATGAAGTGGTGCTCTCGGACCACGGGTCCCACCCCCAGCTTGCCTGAACTTCTGCTTCCAAGCCCCGTAAACATTCCCTTTGTTATGGTGGTGGTAACGCACAAACCGACACCGACACACTCCACAAGTGTAGTCCCTGGAGCTGATTAAACACAATTAAACCCAGTTTTGTTTCTCATATGGTTTCATGTTAGAGAGACACAGTGACACGTGAGAAACCATTAATCAACATCACCTTTTTAACAGATTACAGAGGAACGATTAGTGTCACAAACACAACAGGCAGGGCCGCTCCCCTGCAGTCATTTAAGAGCCGTGAGAAAGCCTGTTGAGTCTCTCAGCCTCTCTCAGGGCGGTTGGTTAGATGTGGTTGACACGCGTTGCTCTCTGAGACGAGCGCAACATGTGTGAGGAGTGTCTGGGCGGCGTGCGGAAAACCCCTCGGTCTTTCCTCTTGATAAGACACGCCCACCCGCCAGCCACCGCCACCCCCGTGCACGCGCACACACACACACACGCACACACAAACCCTCAACATTTTCACCCACACACACACTTTTTTTCCCCCCTCCTTTATCTATCAGGCACCAAAGCTCGGTTCAATAAGTAGTTGTAAACAACTTGCCTGGTAAACAACAGTGGCTACACTGTGGCACTGAATCAGCACGATCACCCCACAAAGCAAAGAACAATAAAATAAAGAAATACAGAAAAAGAAGCATCTACTGCAGGAAACTACAAATCACGAACCATTACACGTCAACAAATATGACAGGAACAGGGAGGTGCATTATTTTGGCGCCAAGACCCATTCGCTCAGTGTTGCTTCCAATGAGCGTGAACAATGGACACGGAGGGCGCATTGTGCCGTCGGAGCAGGAGAGCGCTCTCTGAATTGAGGGTGAATTACAAAAGAGGCCCGTGCAAATTAGACGTGATGGCTTCATAATGCGTCTGAAGTGTCGGCTTCGACGGGGAACTGTCCCCGGGCTACGCTTACGGATCAGCGCTCTGAACTCCTAATTATTCCTGCCAAACCGCTGCGATCACAGAGCAGCAAAACAATCACTCCGGCATTACTGAACACGCACGGATCAATGTTGACTCAATGGCTGCCAACGACAGTGATGATACAAGGCCAAAACGTATGTGCATGTCATAACGGTGCTAATCTATGGTTACAAGGTAAGGTACATATTGGGTTTTGGTGATGGAGCAGAGATCCACAGTACAAATTACTTTTTCTATTCCTACAGTCAGAATAGAAATGGGAGCATTTATGTTCAAGACTCCTTCAGACTGGAATAAAGTAATTTAGAATGCATCTCTGACATATTAATGCTGAAAAATTATGCAATCCTCCTCCTATTTTGTAATATACAGCTGAATTATGTTAGAACTAGAGTAGATTATACACAATGCACTAAATATTGTATATTTTTGCAGGTGCAATTATATGTTCACGGTCTCTATGTGGCCATAATGTGGTTGTTTTAATTAATTTACTGATTTTCGTTTCTGTGTGTTTGGTCTGGTGAAGAGATTTGTATTTCTTATTCTCTCGTGAGTATAACAGTTATAATATCTCATAATTTCCTACAACATGAATGTATGCATAAAACATTATAAGGGTGACCTTCATTTTCCAAAAAAATTATTTTACAATGGTTAATTTCACCTCCTTTCCCCTCCCTGCCCATTTAATCCATTGACATACTAAGCCCTTTAAGAGTAGTAATTCTACATGTCTGTGGGGGATTGTAGTGGTCATTCTGAGGGACTGTTTGTTATGGCAGAAAAACGAGAACCGGAGGGAAACAGCTGCGTTTTATCGAGGTCTCTGCCGCTGTGTTGCTCATATTGCAGAGAAATGATATTCCAGTGGTGGAGTCGCTTCCACCAGATCAAGCGTGGTGGAGTAGTGCGTTCGGAAAAACACCAGCAATCCGGGAACAACTACTGTATGCCTGGCACAACCGCGGGGTCAAGTTCACATAACAAAACTATATGAGCTCTCTTAAACTCTGGCGTAATTTCGCTTGTGGAGAAAATAAATTACCTTTGCAATTTGGGACACTTCCAGTAAAGGTTCTATTGGGCGTAGCGTTGTAACAACACCGCAACCAAACATGCCCACCGACGCGAAAACACACCCGACCAGGACGAGAACGAAAACCCCTGGCGGACCGACCCCGGATGGAACGCATCAGCTGAACCGGAAAAACAGTGACCATGACAGCTGGATAGAGAGTAAAGACCGGGGCAGAGAATAAACGAAGGCCAGAGGGAGAAGCCCCGGAAGAGAGAGAGAGACTTCTCTGCAGGAATGCGGCCTTGTAAACAGACACTAAGGGTTATTTACGTGCTAGGCTAAACGTTAAAAGGGGCTGCTAATTATGTCGTGTTTACGTTTGCCGGTGACGTGCGAGCAATGCGCGCGGGGACTCCTGGTGGTGGAGTGTGTATCGGTATTGCCCGCCTCAGCTGTTGCGCTCTGCATAATTAATACGCACGCTGACATGACACGGATATGATACGAAACGGAGACGTGCGTGCATTTTTCATGAACTGCTGCGCCCCTCCGCAACATCCCCGCCCTTGCACTTGTGACGCAACCTTGCACTGGGGGGGCAGTGCTTCTCATTCTAAACCATTACCACCCTGCTGTCAGTGCCATTCTGTTCCCTCACCCATCACGGGGCCCGGGGCAGCCACACAGCCCGCCTGAGACCCCTGCGACTAAATCACATTGCACGCACGAACGGCCGGGACCGGCGGCCACATCTACTGTATCTAATCTAATCGCTCCATCTCCTGTGTCCTCTACAACGTGCACGCATGCGGGCGCACGTTAACAGGAAACACTTGGGAGAACACAGGGTACCGTCTCACCGAAAGAGGCGTGCCGAGAGTCGCGTTCGTTTCCGCTCGCTGTCGTGGGCTGCAGGCCAGTAATGCAAATCACAAATCAAGAATTTGCTCTGTAATTGGGGACCTCGTCGGCTCTTTGAGAAAAGCAGGGCGCTGTGTGGGAGAAATGGGCATGTAATGTAGCCATTACGCCGCTGGAGGAGAGAGAGCTCTCAGACCATATCAATGAGGGCCCTTGGGAGAGATAGAGAGATAGAGAGAGAGAGAGAGAGAGAGAGAGAGAGAGACAAAGAGAAGCAGCTGTGATTGATAAGGTTACTATCTTGTCAGCTTAAAAAAACACGAGGGGAAGCAGTAATTTACTCCTGAGAGAGAGAGAGAGACATAGACAGAGAGAGAGAGAGAGAGACAGAGAGATAGAGAGCAGTGCTAATGTTTTCGGGTGCCCCCGTTAGCCATCTCGAAGACCCATCCGGCGATATCTCCCAATGTGAAATGGCACATCTTATTAAAAATGTGACAGATTTATTATTATGGTTGTTTAACTCCCCTTAACCTCTTTATAATCAAATCATGTAAGGGGTTCAAGGAGACTCTCCCCCAGTGAATTACAATCTTTTTAGTGTGTGTGTGTGTGTGTGTGTGGCTTGATTTAAATTCTCCCCGGCGTGTTAGAGTCGAGCCCAGAGACCTCATGCAGGCTCAGAGCCTGTTGACATGCTGCCCCCCCCCCAATTCAAAGTCAAGTGTGGAAAGTGTAGAAAAGGACAGAATAGCACTTTAATAAGCACTTAAGCACATGATTTCAGCGCACAGTATATACGATTATACAATAAACAAACTGTTGTTGCTGATATTTATATTGCGTTTCTGGAACATGATAAGGCACAAAGCCACTTGCTAATTCTGTTAAAGGCGGACTCCTGACAATTGTGTCGTAGCCCCCCCACAGACGCTCACATTCTTCTCTAGCTCACCGTTTATGTTTCGGAAAGTGGGTGGGTGGGGGTTGTTGTAGCGGGCGGGCAGAGAGGCGTATCGGCCAATCAGCAATCACGCGTGGGAGCTTTCAGACGGAAAGTGAAACATTTTGGCGATGCTGCTTTCCACAACAAAGGCAACAATTTCGGAGACACAATCCGGGGGTTTCCCCTTTAATACCAATGCATTTGAGTAGCTTTATGCAGATGTGTCCCCGTGAAAGTCAGTGGGCTAGGCCACGTTATTAAGAGAAGGAGGGGGATGGGGGAGGTGGGGGGGCCGGTTGCCATATTGTGCTTCATGTAGTGTAATTGCTGCAGCTCCGGGTGCTCAGAGGTGAACCCGTGCCATCTAGTATGACAAAGAACAAACCCCGCATGGCGCTGCGGCCTGCAGGCGAAGGTTGTCATTAGCTTCAGGACACCGACCGCCGGGCAGCGCGTATTTCTTATCGAGGGACCGTCGCGGACGAGAAACAACTGGACGCCTTCAGCAGAAATCAATACGGGCTGGTGGGCTGGCGGGGAATGCAAATAGCGGAGGCCGTGGCTGCGTGACATCGGGATGATGCACCATTACATATTCTGGCTCCACTCAGTGTCATCATTAGCCTCGACAGTGTCAGAGCCGCTCAATAAAGGGCATTATTTCCAAAAGGATCGGCGCTGCATTAATCCCTTTATGCTGCTTTCAGCAGGATGGACTCTCCTGTTGCTAATATTAATGCGTTGTGTGTCGAGAGCGAGATGGCTAATGCTGATAGCTCATGATGTGCAGTCATTACGGATGGCTATCTGGACCAATAGGCACCAAGAACAGGACATGCTTTTAGAGCCCCACTTCCTGAATGGCATCTTCAAAGAAAAAGATCATTTTCAACGGCGCTTCCTGAAGTGGAAAGATAAGCCGGAGAACGGGGGAGGACAAAATAAAAATGATGCACGCTGCGGAGAGGAGAAACAGCTTCCTGATATAGTCCTAGCTGCCTCTTTAAAGCTGACACCAAGAACATACAGTTTATCAATTATACATAAAGCCAGGATCCATCTTCGGCTGGCAGCTTGTTTGGATCTCGCTCTAGACCGCAGAGTAGCAAATTCTCTCCCCCCCCCCGACACACACCCACACCCCCACCCACCCACAAGCACACACACACACACACACAAGCAGCCTGTCCTTAAATCAATCCCTTTTTAGGCCCGAATTCATTTTTCCCGTAACAAATCTGTCTTGGCAAATGATGTCACATAAGCGGGTGGAGGGGGGGGGGGGGGTGACAGCCTGATGTCTTCACGGGGAATGTCAACCTTGCTCTGCCAGATCCTCCCAAGGTGAGCGCTCATGAGGGGGAAGCGGTGCAGTATATGGATGCCAGCCAGAGTCCAAACAAACCCGGAGTCTGTTGCTCAAGATAAACAAACCAATTAAGGGGGTGGGGGAGGGGTGGGGGGTTGCTATTCTTCATTTGGAGGGATATTTGCTAGATGGAAAATAATCAATCCATTATTATTTCCACAGGGCGCAGCCTGAAAAGTCCTGAGCAGAATAAAATCTAGGCAGGAGTACGGGGAGTGAAATTATTCATTAGAAAAAATAAATAATGGGGCTAAACTAGCTACTAGTCATGTAATTAATCCGAGCGGCCCCGGTGGATAGGGATTGGTTGGGGGAGGGTGGAGGGGTGGTGGGGAGGGGTGGAGAGTGCATGCTCCCAGGGATACGTGCCCTCCTTGTGTGTGGATGAGTCAGCTTACATCTTCTGACAATTGTGAGCCAAGGGCTTTGTCAAAAGGAACCACGGTTATTGTTTTGATTGGTCCCCCTTGTTATGTTGGGAGCACAAAATGCTTTCAAATGTGATTGCGCCACAGCAGTTGGAGCGGAGGCACGCATATACAGGACATCAAAAGGGGACGTCTGCTTTTTATTTAACGCAGACAATCATTTGGCCACTTTGTCGCTCTCTCCTTGGCCTCCTCCCCAGATTGGAGCACGCAGGCCTAGTGGTAATTGTGAGGAACGGGGTGCGCACCCCCCCCCACACACACACACCACCCCACATTGGCCGGCGACGCCGTTAGAGGGTGGGTCTTGCAGTACGTGTGACATTCACGCAGGCCAATGAGGACGGAACATGCTAATTAGCACGACGGACCCGTATCAATAGAATTGAAGGAATTAACTGGAAAGGACTGGATGCGCAGCTGCTCTGGCCGTGGCTCGACTGCCCGCGGGGGCTGGGCACCAGGCTAACCACTAGCACAAGATGCACAATTAAAACAGAAGAAGAAGAAGAAGAGGAAGAAGAAGAAAAACAAATGGTAGTGGCTAACATGAGAACCACCACCTATTGTAGTTAGCATTGGCTAACTACAATAGGTGGTGCGAAAAGAGAGAGAGGGATGGAGAGAGAGAGGGAGAGAGAGAGAGAGAGAGGGAGAGAGAGAGAGAGACGGATAGGGAGAGGCAGAGAGAGGGGGAGAGAGAGAGAGAGAGAGGGAGAGAGAGAGGATAGGGAAAGGCAGAGA
>JAODUH010000011.1:1068639-1080050 GCA_027564835.1 Typhlichthys subterraneus | reverse complement strand
TTGTGTAAACATTTTAAATAAGCTTTATGTGAGTGTGAGAGAGACAGAGAGAGAGAGAGAGAGAGCAGCCTTCACTATTGGCTGTTGCAGTGCATCGTGACAAACAGTGGAAGAATGTAGGATTTATGGCTCCGACAACCTTCCAGATTCCTTCAGCTGGTGCCATACGGAAGGCAACACAGACAGAGTTATGCTTCATTAGTCCCCATGAACACAGGCTGTGATAAATAATGCCGGGCATCCTTATGAAAAATAAGGTGGGTTATTACCCAACCGTAAAGAATGATATTTGTATCACTTCACTTAAAGCAGATAATAACACCGGGGTACACCGTTTCAGGGATTAAATTGGCTCGCCTGCACGATGATGGCTGAGGTGACAGCAAGCAGCGTATTTTTGCGTTCGTCAACAAGCAAGACATTGTAATAAATAACCGCCTTGCAGATAAAACAGCGTTTATAACTATATTCCAAAGTACCAGCCAGCCTTACAAGGACAACGCATATTGGCGTTGTCCATATATCCCTAATAATCCAAGGTAAGTGATGACTTTGGTCCAAGCCTTCTGGAAAGTACCAGCGAGTAAAACAAGGCAAATGAAGTATGGTTAGTGACCTGTTGCTCTACGCCTCCCACAATGAGAAGCTTGTTTCATTTGGCGTCATCATTTCATAGCTTCTCAAGGCTAAGAGTTGTCCCCAGGCCAAGAGACACAGCGGCTCTCTATTGCCCACAGGTGTAAATTCCAGGACGGCTGAGGCTGTGTGCAAAAGAACAAGGAAGCGCCCCGCTTGTCTGATTCCGAGGTTTTCCAAAGACCAGATGCTCGGGGGCCCGAAGAACAGCGCTGTTCCCATCGAGAGCGGGGATATAAATCCTAGCCCACGCCATAAATCAAAGCGAGATTTTCAGACCCCATAAATTTTCCGTGGATTGCTCTAATAACGATGTCACTCCGGTTTGCCTGGTTGCCATTAGGACCCTGGATTTCATCCTGCTAATGAATTCGGTACTGTATCCGCCTCAGTACCAAAAAACAAATGGAGGCGGGATATTAACGATTTGCAAGTTAAGAGACGCACTAATACTGTGGCAGATGCACCTCATATATCAAAACATCTCCCCGAATGGAGTCTCCATGCCAGATATATGTATGCCAATAAAGCTGATATGCTGAAACTCTGTGGCTGTGCCTTTTGCATTTCTAGACAGCATGTTCGCCGAGCCAGAAAGGAAGACTATAGTTAAATCTAGCATGATTGAAAAGAAAAAAAGTGCCTTCTATTTAGATATTGTTCTGCGTGCCAAAGTGCGCGCCCCTCCCTCTGCAAAAAACCTGAATCTGATCTCACATAAAGTCTATTTCACATGGGGAATTACAACCCCATAATAATCTGTAAAGAAAATGGAGCTCGAGGCCATGGCTGATTTCACCTGACTTTCAAGGCCCACGCTGAATATTTACAGTACTACTGGAACGGTCACATATCGCTGTCTGGCTTTCAAACCCCCCCCCCCACACACACACACACACATACACACGCACAGTATAGTATCCAAATCCAATTCCTATATTTGATTCTCACTGTAAGTAAACAACACACATTTTAATTCCAGCGAAAAACGAAACCTCATATAGCAGAAAGCTGGGAGGTGCTTCAGGTGGCGTGGCCTGTTTGGAGAGAGGCGCTCTGGGTTGAAGCTCGCCTTACTTACGGAGTAAAAGGCAAACCAATTTCACGACGGCTTCCGCAGGCCTCCCGGTGCCTCTGTTGGCTTTGGCTCAGCAGGTTCAATGAGTTTTCAGTCAACACGACAGAGGCCGTCTCTGTGCCTATAGGAATCTGCACTGACAGGCGGCTTTTTAACGCCAGAACCAAGGTCAACGCTACAATAACACAGCAACGTAGATACCTTCTCGGTGCCAGAGGATGTGGTGTGTGTGTGTGTGTGTGTGTGAGAGAGTGTGTATCTCGGGCACCAGTGCAGCAAAAACCTTTAAGTACAGTGAAATACCAACCTCAGTAAACTTAAAGGTTCGCACAGCAGGTGGCTGAGGATATCATAACATATCACAGGGCCCATATTTTTGGACACCTTCACAGTGCACACAGTATAATATATTTAATTGTGAAAAACACATCTGGTTCTAAATTATGGAGCATATATATTTAACATATTGTAAAACCATTCATGAAGGGTTTGACATCTATATGCATTTAATTCTGGTATAAGATGATACAATATACTTGGTTTATTTAACCTCATATAAAAACATACTGCTGTATTCATAAAGGTTTTGAAATACATATGCTTTTAATAATTAATAAATATTACAATATACTTATATTTTAAGATACGCCTGTTTGTGTTATTTGAAACCCATCCCAACTTTGCAAGTCTATCAAAGATCTTATACCCACCCACCGCGTGGTCCCCAACCACAAATCTCCTCTATTTCCAAAAAAACATTGGCCGTTCCGTCCTACATCATAGGCACTATTAATCAATGTGTTGGTGCGGTAATGTCACAGGAATATGCTTGCTACGCTGGATTCTTTCAGCCAAGAGAAAATGTATAGGTCACACAGCTGCCTTCATACAGCAAGCAGTACAGTAAGTGTTTATAGGTCACAAAGAAATGTGCGGTATTATTATAAAGAACCATAATGTCACAATCAGGGAAGAGGGTGGGTGTGCGTGCGTGCACACAGAAGGAGTTTGTTTAATTGGCTGTGATGGGAAAATCCCAGCAGGACTCTTCAAAAACGTTGTCAGAGAAAATAGCCAGCAGCTGCCAGCCGCAAGAATTCGGGGAGTGAAAACTGCAGCACTTTCTGATTGGCATCAGGAAGTTACACCCACTTTGTAACAATATGCTTCAGTTGAGGTGAGGTGCCAAGTGGGCCGTTGCCAATGTCGACATGTCAGGATGATCCCATCATTGTGTACATAAAACGTCAAGCCCACAAGAACTAGAATTCTTGGCCCCGGGGGTCAGTTGGCTTGTCAGTCATAAGTGGTTATGAAACGGAACACGGATTCACCGCATAAATCAAATTATAGTGCAAATAATACATTAATGCGTATTAATGTATTGTGACGTAATGCATTTCCCTTACAAAGCCTCGCAACGCAGGCTTTTGATACAATAGCAATGCAGTGCAGTACATACATTCATCTGTAGTTATTAATGGATCTAATAAAATAAAATAAAAATGGGAATAATCATTACATTGGCACAGCCGTCAACCGACCGATCAAAACGCCGCGTGAGTGCGGATAACACGGCGGATGACTGTCGGTCGACAGTCGCCAGCAGCAGGACGCTCCGGGCTCGTACAGTATACGTGCTCTAGCGTTCCGTGAGAAGGGAGCCAGCGCCGCCGCCGCGTGCGCCTGGACAGCCTTCAGAGGAAATTAGCTCACCGGGGCCGGCTGCAGTCGTACATCTCACTCCCGCGCCGCGGCGCACCTGCCCTGGGCCGCCCGTAATAACCCACTCTGTCTGCTCTGCAGGTGTGTTGCACACATTTACCACAAACGCACATGCCATGCTATGTTTCCACCGCAACCCCATTTCCTGCTCACTCGCTCTCTCACACCACCCCCCACCCATGCAGGTAACGCTGGCAACGCCTCGCCTATCCTGAGTACTACATTTACGTCCCCATATATTAATTTCACAAACAGAGGGTCTCCTCTCTTATGGACTTCCACAGACAACCCCCCCCCCCCCTCTCTCTATCTCTCTCTCTCTCTCCCTCTCCCTTCCTTTCCCGCTCTCTGATGTTCGCTCAGCAGTGTTACTGTCGCAGGCCTGTCTGTTTTGGACAACCAGTGGCCACATACTGTGTGCTGTAGATACACGCACGCACGCACGCACGGTCTGTCAATTAAAGTAACACTGGCTACACAGATGTGGAGCCCAACTGTTTGTTCATTTATGTTTGCGTGCAAGCGTGCGGGTGTGTGTGTATGTGTGTGTTAGAGTGTATGTAAGTGTGCGTGCGTGTGTTAGAATGTGCGGGAGCGCGTGCGTGTGTGTATGGGGGAGACAATGCACAGAGGATACTTGTACACTCATATAACATACAGGAATCCATTTTGTACTTCTGTTGGCAAGTTAGCTTGTTCAATACATGCTGTATAATAATACAGTATTATCTGTTGCCTCGGTCATCAACAGAGCGCTGATAATGCAGCGTGTTGCTGTGAATTCATCATTAGCGCTCTTTAACGAGGCCCATCAGGGACAGAGATATTTAATTTCCCCGCGTTGTCGTTTTTTGGACTCATAGCGGCACCGTCTTCCGTACAAACCGCCTCGCTCAGCCTGAGTGAACGAGCGGCTGCAAAACGTCAGCGCTAATAAGCGCAGCTGTCTTTACGCCGAGGCAGCAACCGATGTGATCAATTATCGAGTGGCCGATTGTCCTTAATTAGAGGGCTTAAGTATTGCGTCCCCCCCCCCCCCACACACCCCTTGGTGGGGGGCGGGGGCAGAGGCAGTGTGTAAAACCATTCCTCATTACACCGCGGTGATTCACCTCCCATGAGCCGGGATCCACGCAGTGTTTACATCATGCATTTGTTTCTGTGGTAACATATCGAGTGGAGGAATGGCTCGGTGACAGACCTAGTTTCCCTCCCTTCTTCTTTGCTGCTCTCTCTATTTTCTTTCTATCGCTCTACCTCCCACTCGCTGCTGAAGAGGCTGTCACACTGGTTTGCCTTTTGTTGTGGAGAGTCTGGAGAGGTAGCACAATGTGTCCTAGTTAAAGCAGTGCCCCATCTGCCCGGCATAATTAGACAATTATGCTGGAAGAATCCGCCATTAATTCCTTTGTGGTAGGCAATTTCACGCCACAAAAAAAAAAGAAAAAAAGAAAAAAGAAAGATAAAGGGTCTCAGGTTGTTGTTGTGCTTAATTTTTTTTCTCTCGCTCTAGTCTCTGTTAACGCCATGAAGTATTGATGCTGGGGGCAGCTCCTTGGGATGGGAAAAATATCCTCCTGCCAATATTGACTGGTTTGTCCTGTCATATTAAAAGGCCAAGGGGAATATTGGCTGCTTTCTCGTTCTGAATGGAAAAACATGCCGCTGTTGTGAAAATCAAACAGCCATGGCTAATACATTGAGCCAGGTGCTTTGCTGAAACAGAGTATGCAATGATCCCAGTGTTGTCTTTTAGCAAGTATTGACCTCTATGGGAAGGAAAAACGTGGCATCGGTCTTAATAAATTGCCTTTCAGCACATAACCCAAATTAACACCAATTAAGCGGTGCTGAATAGGAGACCGGAGTAAAATAACAAAAGACAGAAAGCAATTTACTAAAACAAATTACATTCCATCCCAACAGTTGGTAACATTTAGTGGCGCCATCAATGGGCAATTCCACTGATACAAAGTGAAGAGGAGCATTTCTGTTTTGCGTGCACGATCCCAGACAAAACAAGTGGAAATAGGGATGGGATACATAATCTAAATACATACATTCAACTAAAACAACACCTTGTTTCCTATTAACTCAATATATGAAACTATTGTCTATTAAGGTATAACGGAAGTCATGGATTGAAAATAGGTTCACTTAACTAACAGCCAAAGCTTATGTCTTGTCATGTTAAGAGTCACTTGTTTTGTAATTATGACATAAAGTTAGTCTTTATGGAGACGTGGGGAAAAAGAATCCTGTTGCAGCTCAAATCTGATTAAAGCAGTGATCTAATCAGTCATGAATTCATGCACCAAGACGAGCAGGCAAAGAGAAAATTACCAAGGAGAATTCAGTACAATTAACAAAAATCTCACAGTGGTGCATTAAAAATTCCAATTAGGACGTATTATCTTAATTGCTAAGAAGATGCAAATCAAAACAAGGTTAGCGCTGCTCAACACGCGGCAAGAACCTCTTCGTATTCACTGAATCAGCTTGACTTGTTCGACACGAGAGTCTGTCAGGTTGTTATGCTAACCCCCCCCCACACACACACACCTCTTAGCGGTGATAATCCTTGCTAGGAGGGTTATGCAGCCACGCTACAATAGCACCGAACAAATATCTAATTGCTGTACAATACTTTCCTTTCATTCTATCGATCAAATAGGTTGACGGCTCATTCTGCGGAGCGCGACTCCCCATAAACTCTTGGCCCAAGAACGCTGTGGGGCTAAACGTCACCGTCTAACGTTCAACAGATCTACAGTGTTGGACCAAAATAAATAAATAAATAAAATGCGCTCTGTAAAGCGTAGCTCCCAGGGTACACAACAAATTGCTGGCCATAAATTGTGTGTGACAGGTGAACATTGTAACTCTGCAGACATCTGACAGCAGACACTAGGGGTGAGCTAGACGCGAGGGTGAACGTGTCAGTGAATGGCGATTTATGAGCCGCCCTAGACTGCGCAGATCCATCAGCGGCGTCAACCGTGGTCATGTTTTGTCCGCGACACGACACGACGCGTGATTGGTTGGGCAAAGCTCTAAAGTTCATACGTCGTTTAGGGGGGAAAATGACAAAAGGTACCAATACACAGAACACGTGGGATGTGCGAAGAAATTTGTAAATTAGCTCCTTTTTAGCAGGGAGGGGGAAAAAAATATGTTGCCACCCACAAAGGCGATTTTCAATCCAGTGGAGTTTGTTAATTGGAGTTGTTATGCTTTGATACAGCATTTCCCATTTCTCCAGAGGTTCTCGCAGCAGGCTAATTACAGAACGTGGCAGCTTTAAACTAACAACAGCCATTTCCAAACATCATACTGCTGACAGAAAATAATAAACCGGAGACACCCTGTGTTTTCACTGAAAGATATTGACGCTTTCCCTCTACCAGTTAGCATTTGGTATTGTGGTAAAGTGCTCACTCTTTCTCTCTCTACAATTCTCTCTCCCTCTCTGCCACCCCCCTCCCTCTCTCTCTCTCGTGATGTGCACGTATTACGTGCACGCCCCCAGGCCCTCGCGCCCCCGGGGCCGTCTCCGGGGGCCTGGCTCTCGCCATGTACACCACAGCCGACAGCTCTGATCGCTCCTCCTGGGAAAGCAAAAGCTAGTCGGGGGGAAGAAATGGGGCTATCGCTTTACAATTCTCAGGGGCTCGGATAACTCGATCTTGAACTGATCCAGTGCGCTGAACCCTTGCTATTGGGTCAGGAACGTGTGAGGCGGGGGGGGGGGCCGTTGAAGGAGCTGGGTGGGTATCAACATCCCCGCTCGCCATGTTGCCGTAGACCCAAAAGATTGTTTGACTTTATTAGTGCTCGCCCAGCGCCGGTATCCCCAACACGGAGTGCTCCAGATGCCCCGGTATCGCCGTGCCTCAAGGTGGAGCCCATTACACTGAGTGAGAGCACTGTAAGTTAATAGGATTTGCTCCCGATCAAGAGACTGAGCTCTTTCCTGAGGCTTTTACAGACCGAAGCACAAAAATAAATGTTCCGTTATTCTGTACTATTAAGTCTCTCTTCCCCACCAACCCCTAACACCCCCCAACTTCCCTCCATGACACACCGTTCTCAGACCCCACCCCTACCCGTTTTCCTCTTGTGGCAGAGTGCGTTACTACCGTCAGTGAAACTACAAGGTTGGCACTTATGAGTCTAAAGGAGCCATTTGTTCAGGTGAAAGTGAAACTAACATGGTAAGCACCAGGGCCAGGGCTGCGATTGGGCAGGAGGCGAAGAGGGGGCAGGGCTCTGGCCTTCCAGATTAATCACGAGGACTACACCGTGAGAAGATAATCATTGAGGAGTAATTGCCAAAAGGCTTTGCGTAATATATCCCCCCCTGCCCCGCTGAGGTACAACCTTGTAGCTTGGAGGATAACAGTGTAAGAGGACCATATAAAAAAGGTTTGCAGTCCCAACCTTTACCTCGGAGCTTAACCCTGACCTCGGCTAGTAATTACCTGTTTAATTGAGGCCCGACTTAAAGGCAGGGTCAGTCATTCTTGCTAACTTTAAGCTCAAATCAAAACAGTATCGCTCTGCGGTCCTTCATGGTGCCGCCTCACACATAGAAATTAGTTGGGAAGCAAAGCGTAGCGCTACGGCTTTGTTGAAAGAGCAGTGTTCGCCACTTTGTTTATGTTACTACATACGGAGCCAGGGCTGTGTAGAAGTATCAGATTATTTTCATAACGCGCACAGAGAACGGTAAACTAGCGAAATGCGAGGAGATATTTGTTGAATTTGACAAAAAGTTTATTATCTTAGCATTTAGCTTGCAATAGCTGACTATACCCTTAAAACTAAAGGGGACAGAGCGTTTGCTGTCGGGCCCCTAGGCTCTGGATGAGACTGCCCGAAGACAGGCCGGCTGAGTCTGTGAACACCTCTACATCCATTATTAAGACATACATATAGGATAGCCCTCCGTTATTTTTGTTTACTTTTACCTGCATTGTGATGTTTTCTTGTTTTATCAGTTGCGTGCGTGTTTTGTGTGTACTACGAAAGCACTTTGAGAAATAATAATAAGAATTACTACTACTACTACTACTGCCAACTAATCTACTATACCCAGCTCCACTGCTGCTATCAGCTGGGTCTCAGGATCGTGGACCCCCCGCCCGAAGAAAATGCAATTCAAACAAACGTACATACCAAGCACTGCGGTAAGTCGGTTTCCCACCTGTAATAGCGGGCAGTCATTCATGGCAACTGACTATTATGAGTGTGCCAACGCGAGGAAGGTGGAACAGTAGTCAAATAATTATAGAGGGGTATGTAATAAAACAGTTCGGGTGAACAGTCGTCCGCAGTTTGCCTCTGAAAGCCTTTTGGAAGTGTTAAACCGCTAAGAGCGTCGAGAGCTAGCTTGCATCTCTGCACACATCTGAGCAGAGTCTTCAACGAGTCAAGCAGTGAAGTTGAGCCCAGCGCTGCCATAAACCCCGGTGGGAGAGCTTGGAATAATCTAGGCGATGTTAATGATGCAATTTATATGTGAGGGGACCCGTGTTTGGCAGGCTCTTTCCGTCTGAGCGGGCTGCACAGCCCAGCAAGCTCCCCCCACCCCTCCCTCCCTCTTGCTGGATGGAGGGGGTGGAGGATGTCAGTGCCCATGTGAGAGGAGGTAGCGGGCACAGCACTGATAAGAGCCATTACTATTAGTGTCTGTCTGTCACCTGCTGTGCGTCATCCAGTCTCTCTCTCTCTCTCTGTCTCCCTGTCTCCACCCACCATCACTGCATCCCCATCAGTTTTCCTGAGGCACATCACGTCAAATTTGCACTCACCTACACAATGCTCCATCCTGTCACAGCTCCTGAGCCTTTCTTGCAAGCTGAAGCAAGACCCCCCCCCCCCCAATAAAATATCACCCACGAGCTTAGTTTAGAAAAGAAAAGCAAAAAACTAAGCATCTGAATTAGATGAGTCAACCGCACTGGAGCGAGTGTGCCCGGTATTAAAACGCTGTTAACTGCTATTAATGCAATTAATGTGTTTGAAAAAGGATACACACACAAAGTATGCTTTTATCTTCATTGTGTGGCACAATCCTAGAGCTCCTTCAACTTGTGAACTTGGAAGGAAAGAACAGTAATAGCAGGCGGCTCCGCGTTTCCTTAAAAACCCTGTCAACCAAAATATTTAAGGCTGTTTTTCTTAGTTGCTATGCAACACTTCAACCGCAAGAGTGGAGCATGCTGAGAACGCGCCAAGTAAACACTAGTACCGCAGACGTCCTGAGGGGAAACACGAGATGATGGGGAATTGAGCAGTCGTCGTGTAAAACGCACCATCATTATCATTCATCAGTTACCAGTTGATCAATGTCAACTAACGTGTAAGCTAATTTAACAAGCCATTGTTAACGGTCTTCAATTGACCTTTCCCAAGCCCCTCCCCTTTCACGTGTCCTACCTAGTTACTGTAAATAGGTAGGACAAAACACCATAGAAAACTATTAAGGCCAACGCCCACTGAAGGCGTCCACGTGCGTCAAGAGACGCTGGAGTTTTAGAACTAGTTCTTTTTAAAGGGGCTACACCCACTGGGGGCGTCTGAAGCGCGCCGACGCCAAGGTTTAGAACGCGGTTCTGTTTCTTGGGCGTCAAGCCTTAAGCATGCACTGAATATCTACAGGTTTCTGAGCTCCTCCGTCAATTTGACTTCGAACGTTGCATTCCTTGACGCACCGCCGAACGATGCCACCAGAGGGCGGCGGCCTTTACAGGAAAACAGACAGTTGATGGGAGGTTCCGTCAGTTTCCAAAAAATTATAAACTGTTAATGGAAGACATGCATAAAGGGGCGGGGCTTGGGAAAGGTCAATTCCGGAACTGTACATCTCTCTTAACTGCCCAAGCCGTGCTCGTCGCCACGGTGAAGCGGCGGTGTGCAGCTGAAGTGTGCGGCATGCAAAGTGCTGTACGTCACCGCGCAGCATCAAGTCAGCATGCTGCCAGGTCTGCGTGTGGCTAACCGCCTTCACTGGTCCTTTTAAGCTTCACTCAGAATTACCCAAGAGCCGTGGCGGGGGAACGTCCAAAACAAAAGCAGTTTGAAGGTACAAATCTTTCTTCCTTGTTATGCAAGACTTCCCATTCAATTCCGCTACCAACCTCTAAGGCCCAGCGATACACGCCGAGCGGGTCGGTCTCCCGAGCCCTCAATGTTAATCAACACTCTTTCCAATGCATACTTATGAGTTACAATCTACTCTCCACATCTTCCCTTTGGCGGCTCAAATTAACTCGCAAATTTGATGGCAAATTAGCTTCGATGTGGATGGTAATATGTCACCTATACAACGATCTGCGCCATTTCTCGCTGGTGCAACGCAAATATGTTGCGACTGAGAGGAAAATAAAATGAAGCTAATTATTTTCGCATAAAAGTCAAATTAAATGTCGGGTGTGGGGGTTGGGGAAAAAAAAACATAAATAGAAGGAGGGGATCTGCGGGAGGGGGGCGCCTACAGCTGTTAACAAATCGTCTTGGTTAAAGCCACAGTCAGCCGTTCCCCTTGTCATTACAGAGCCAGGGATTTACCACATCCTGGTATTAACTGTGACGCGCAGTCACAATATAGTCGAGGGTGGGGGCGGGGGCACGTGCAGGGCTGCCTTGCTTGAAAGGTGTGCTTGCGGTATGTACCGCATAGGGGCGATGGACCAGGATCTGTGCGGGACCAATAGAGGTCTCTCTCCACTTCATCACGGGGTAAATGGCGATGCAGGAACGAGCGGCAGCTTCACAGCTGCCTTGTGGCGGGCGTGACATTGAAACCCACGCATGAGCACATCGCTCATCAAAGCGAATGAGGCGTAGCTTTCCTCCAGCTCTCACGTGTGTGTGTGTGTGTGTTTGTGTGTGTTTGTGTGTGTGTGTGCGTGTGTGTGTGTGTGTGTGTGTGTGTGGGGGGGGGGGGGGGGGAGACAAAAAACAATTG
>JAODUH010000011.1:1057913-1068539 GCA_027564835.1 Typhlichthys subterraneus | reverse complement strand
AGACACATGCTCCGCCATTGTTTAGTTTGTGTGTGTGTGTGTGTGTCTGTGTGTGTGGGGGGGGGGGGGAGGAGAACAAAAACAAATGTACCTCACCTCCAGCGCATTTGCTTGCACACCTGGAATGTCGAGGAGCAGAAGTGGGAATTTGAAGGCAGGCTTTTTTTTTTTTAATTCTTTTTTTTTTATTCCATTTGGTTCCTACATTCTCTCTCTCTCAAAAGAGCTTAATCGACTGTGACCTGCCACCGCTCACAAATGGGGATGAATAGGCTAGGCCCTGCATGGGCGCCGTAAAACAGCCAAGAGACTGGAGCTATAATGGTAGTGCTGCAATTAACCTGTCTTAAAACAAACAAGAGGCTTTGCTTTAACAGACGTGTCCTTGAGAGGCTTGTGGTGAGAACCTAAAAGGCTCACAGGGGTTCAGCTCTTAATCAGCCATTAGCATGCTCATTTCAGTACAGCTGTGCTAGGATCTGCACTGCTCACAGCACCGCACTTGAAATGATCCAAAATATATCAAACGAACAAACGAACGAACAAAGGGAACAACATTAAAGTTACATTTTTAGCTCCAACCAGCTCAGGAATTAGTTGAATTGGAAGAATTATTGAAGCCCTCAAAGGCCCCATAAATAAACGTATATGCCAATACTGCCAAAGGCCAGTAAGTCATTTTCTTGTACAAAAGTAACAATAGCATTGTTGAAAAATGAACTAAGTCATCCAATAATATTACATGTAGTATCTGGTATTAAATGCACTATAACAAAAGTGTTAATGTACTGTACTTATGTTTGAAACATACATTTGAATTGGATTCACCTCTGCACGTTATTGTGTGGTCAGACCACCCCAGAAAGTGCATGTTATAGAATCACATAGGTTGAATACGGCTTACAAAAGCACAGTATACACAGTGTATTTTGTCCTAAACCCATTACATAGTTATTATAGTGCTATATCACTAAAGATGGAAAATAATCATTAAAATAGCTGCTTTACAGGATACAATGTAGACAGATGGTTAGTTAGTTGGAGATATATGTATCAGTAGTGTCCATGGAGTCCCACCCTTCTCTCAAAGGAGCTATTGTATTTTTACAGTATGTTGTAGAATCAGTTAACTTTCTAGCAAGTAATGAACATAGTTGGGAAAATTGGAGTGGAGTGAAAGTGAAGTTTCAAATGTAATGTAGAGCATGCCATGAACAACTGTCTGTCCGTCAGTCTCTTTTCTTTTGGGGAGGGGGGGGGGGGGGTAAGCATATCCACCTGAAATCTCAACCGCAGAGTTTGAGCACAAAAGCTCTCCTCTTTCCTCCCGACTATCCACCAGACTAAGTGGTAACAGGCGTCCACATTTCTTATTTTAGTCTGCGAAAAGCAGCGCGCCCCACGGACTTATTTATTTATTTAACAAAGCGAGCTGTACAAGCACAGCATTAGGTCATGGAATATTTTCACCCCGAGAAATCAGTCAGAGTGTACGACGAGACATCAAACCTCGTTTAAGTATCCCTGCTGCAACATATGAGCTGGGGAGGGCTTTTCCAAGTCCAGTCAAGGAGTGCTGTGGGATCTTGTCTGCTTTCCAAATGGAACGTTCATCGGTGCCATGCACATGCGTTTCCAATTGAGAGTGCCACGACGCGGGCCAAGCCTGGGCCCCTGTTCACCCCCTCCCACCATTGACAAAGTCAGAGGAAATGTTAAACAGGCATCATAACCATAACAGGGACAGGGGGAGATTTTTCAAAAAGCCTTTACTTTCTAAACAATAATTAAGACGTCGTGGGGGAATTGATGATGCCGACTCCAAACATCACACGAGTCCAGAGAGCGCGGTTAATCACAACGGTCGTGTCACTGGTTCACAGCATTTCGTCACGCCAATTTGTCCCATGCGTTGAATACAGGAAGGGGGGAAGGGGAGTAAATACTAAAATAAAATTGATTTAAAATACTAAGGAGAAGAAAGAAGTAAGGTTACTTCCATTAAGAAATCAAACCTTGATTTGTGAGCATCGTAAGGAAAACAAACGCTTTCACAAGAAGCACACCATTTGCATTCTGGGTATGATCTACCTCCCTGGTAGCTGCAGTAACTCCCTGTGAGTCTGTCTCTACTCAGACTTCAATCTCGAGGCCCTGAGGAGCTATTGGGCGACTTTGATGTTCTGTCTAAATGAATTGACTGTGCTTCCTGATACGGCCCTCCAGTTAACTGACTCTGTAGACCCCCCCCCCCCACATCCCCCACATCCCCTTCCTTAAAAAAGAAAAAAAGGAAAGAAATCCCATTCTGTCACCTAGGATAAACACCGTGCACACTGTGCAGTACCAAATCTCAGATCACATGACCAGAGTGGCCACGTTTCATCCTGCTCAACGGTGTGAATGACACACACACACACACACACACACAAAAAGAAGAATTGTGACTGTTCCCCCCCACCTGTGCAGAAGCCTTTGATGTGTAGAATGTGTGCGTGTGTGCGTGCTCACACATGCATACATGCATGTGTGAGCACGCACACACATATACGGGGCGGCATTGACGCCACCTTGCTACCTTGCAGCCCACCTAGCGCTGTGTGAAGAAAGGGTCTGTATGCAGGACGCCCCTTTAGGTCTTACTGTTGGTGCGGGCAACAACGCAAACCTCCAGCCCCACCCCACCCCTGCTTTCAAACAACCAAAGCCGGGTGAGCTCGGCACAGAAGCCGCCAATCCAACCGGCTGTCGGCAAGCGTGGTCCAAATAAGACCCAAATGCTTATTGAGGAGGAGCGATGCTGCGGCGAGGCTTCTAACCGCGTAGGGGAAGTCAAGTGTGTGTCCTGATGTGCGCTTTGAATACGGCTAGGCAGTGACTAACACAGATACAGAATGTATCGTACTATATACACACAAAACAGACCTGCGGCTACAGATAGCACTGAAGGCACCAGATGACGACCGTGGCGGCAGACAGACTTGATCAGAGAGCGGGCCCAGAGACGGCAGTTACAGTGAGAGGGCAAACAACACTTATCCGCTTGAGCTTCGGTTCAGTCAATTCTTGTTCTCAAAATCCAATTACCATTGATTCTACATGTTCTCAAAGCTCTGGCGTTTCTCCTTGATGGCTGCATGAATCTAAGCCGGGATGAAACGGTAGTATTTAACCTTTGGCAGGGGTGAGAGGGGCGGGTTGGGATTCTGGAGGAAGAGGTCTGTTCTGCTGGCGAGCCAGTTATCCTCCTACTCTCTGGGCTTTTCCCAGCATGCACAGCGGTTCCCGGGCAAAGCCTCTGAACGTGTCCGTCTTCCAGCGGCCATGGGTGCTGCTGAGCGTACCTGCCCATGGACCGAGCATCTCATTTGGGCACTGGGCTCCTTTGATGTGGATTCAGAGCTGCAGTGCATATCATTCGCGTTTGAAGGTCCAACTTCCACAATACGGCACGGTTTGAAGTTTCACATATTGCAGGTGGTACAATGTGATAATCTCGGAGCCCCCGGTTATGCATTATACTTTTTTTTTTTCTTAAAATAACACCTTCACTTGAAAAGTGTAACGTGAAAAAGGTATTGCTTCAAGGTACATATCGACATGTTTCCCAGAATTTTGTTGGTCGGGGAGGAAAAAAATCCTTGTAATTTGTGCAAAGCTAGTTTTTCGGAACTAGCTTTGCACATTTGGAAGGGGAGGGGCGAGGCACATACAGTTAAACACACTATAATGTAGTTTGACTTTGGTTCCTCCATGCAGTTCAGTTAAGTGAAAACTTTGGAAAGGGCTAGACATGAAGGTTCTCTAACCGGTGGCAATGAACAGACATAAATAAAATACATATATTCAGGGAATTTGCAAAGGAGGCCAAATGCCCCGAGGCAAAATAAAACATAAGATCTTAACCAAAAAGGCCTTCGATGTCTTACAACTAATTACGACAGGGCAGAGATAATCTGCAAAGGAAAAATTGGGATGAGAATGTTTTAAAGCGATAATTGAAATCAAACCAACTAAAGTAAAGAAATTTCTAAATCAATGTTTTATAAATTAATAAATAAAAAATCTAAATCATTAACCATACAGAATATAACAGAGGGGTCGGTGAGTGGATCCTAATGACTCAACATCAAGCTGGTGGATAATCACTTGAATGAGTTTTGTGCCTCCGATATTCATAATTAAACAGTGTTTGCATGAGGTGAGCAGCTCTTTAAAAAGGATGTTTACTGTCTCCAAAGCACGTTGATGCTGACAGCCCGAGGGTCTACTGCCATTCTCTCCCACTCTCTGTATCTCCATTGTGCTAAACACACACGCACGCACGCGCACACACACACACAGTATATTTACTGACACGTGCAAACCACACACACACACATGGCTGTTCTTTCACAAACATCGGCCTGTCAATTAACTTCTGCACTCATTTCACCAAGAGAATTATTCTTCGTGGAGGATTTTTCTTTGTTTATTGTCAGCAGACCAGCGTCTTATCAGCAGCTAAGCACTGCATGTCAAATTCACAGACGTATAGCAGAATAAAATAAAGATTTCAGAGAATAATCTTCTTTACGATTTTAAATTTGGACAGCCACCAATTTCTTTTTAGATGCTAAAATCTGTCTAACACCCAGCGAGAAGATCAACATTTGTTGCATATAATTTGTTGTGACATGTTATTTGCATCTACTTGTAATTCTCCCTAATTGATGTTTGATATGTTTGAGGAAATTAGGCCACGGCGATAAGATACCAAATATTATGAATCCCCCAGCCCCCCGCCCCCACTCGTTTTTTTTTCCCTCCTTCCAAGGAAAAGTCTGATAAATTTTACTAACATACAAATCTCTCCATGAACTTGCACCTCGGTACCTCACATATCTGCTCCATCCCTACACCCAGTCACGGTCCCTGCGGTCTTCTGACAAAGACCTGCTTGATGTCCCTAAATCCAGGCTCCGGACATTTGGTGACAGAGCCTTCTGTGTCGGTGCTCCATCACTATGGAACAAGCTTCCTCTTGCCATTCGCTCTGCCTCCTCCACAATAATGTTTACAACACAGCTCAAAACACACATCTTCAATGAGGCCTATGGGCTTTAATCCCCCCCCACACCCTTCCCCCAGTTTTGTTTGTTAAGCGTCCTTGGGTTTGTGAAAGGCGCAATATAAATCTAAGTTATTATTATTAATATTATTATTATTATTAAATTTGCACCTCCTGAAAGTGTAATGTGTCAAGGCACCGCGCAGCTAGGCACACTCCCCAGGGCTAAGGGTTACAGACACACAAACAACACGTTCAGGCACCCCGGAGAGGGCCGTCGGAACACAAACCTGGGCGATTTTCACAGAGTTCTGGGTGGAGCCACCGGCATGGTACTCAACTTTGCTCTTCCTGACGATTTCTTCAAACCTGAAATGTGAAAAGAGAGAGAGATTCAGATGCGTCTTTCCGCCCTGCCTGGCTAAAAATAAGCGTTGTGTCTATTTTCTGACGGATGCCACGGCCAGGTTGGTGGCAGGAAGCCAGAAGTGAGAAGGATTTGACATGGGTGACGAGAGGTTCATTTTACAAGTTGCTAAAACATAGCGTTACAGCCTATGACATCACAAATCAGATACTGTAGAGCAAGGCGTGGAGTAGAAATGAGTAGCCTAATTATCTTCCTTAAAAACGAAGTCAATGTCAGACAGGCTAACTTGTTTCTGCTGCCAATACAATTGCCTAGCAGCGCTCCGCTTCTGCAATGCTCCTGGTGGAAGTTGACATCTCGAGAGGACGGAACAAATCCGTGTTGGATCCGGTTGTGTTGTCCCTGACAACACCTATAGCGCTGTGAGAGAGGCTCTCCACTCCGCCAGCTACAGAGCAACTAAGCTCGCACACATCTCTACCCCTCCTTATACAGCCATGCAAACAGTCATGGAGAGGTTGTGTTTCAAACCAACCAAGGGCGTTGCTGGGGGCCTTAATAATGCAGTTAGGGATGTCACGAGAACCGATACTTCGGTACCAAGTCGATGGCAAAATTCTGAAAACATGACGGTTCTCGTTTTTGTACAGTACCGTAGGTATGGGATATCCAACCTTGGCTCATACGGTACCGTAGATGTGTAGCTGCAGCTCCACTCGTTGAAAAGAAAAACAGCAAGGCTACTTTGCGTTCCAGGCGGATTATCAGGGACTACATTCACAAAAAACAGTTCCGTAGTTCCTCTATTGTCATGTGACATCAATGGTTCGTTGATAAACATAATCGCCTGGCGAAAGAGAAAGAAAATCAGCCTTGAAGCGAATAAAATATGTAGGATACGTCGCATATTTGCGTTGCAAACATTCACGTGTGTATGCTGTAATTTAATACAATGCATTTTAACCGACGATTTTTTGCCTCGCCCTTGCAGATACCTCCAGGGCACCGACCGGGATCTCTGTTAATGTTTACCCACCCTAGGAGCACTCTCGTGCGGGCACCGAGTCACGGAGGTCCCTGGTGGTACTTCCTCGGAGCCCCGAGCGGGCCACACAAAGCCACATACAGATTTCAATGAGCACCGGACATTAGACCATGCATGCTATGTACATTCAATATTACTGTAGCCAACACCCCATGGCACATACTGTAGATAACCCCCCAGTCTCAAGAGCTGACATTTGACTTTATCTTTAATGGCAGTCTCAGCATACAATGTTATGTGCTTGATATAACAAGATTTTAATAACTGGTAATGTAGGCCTCACTTAATTAAGTACATGTGGATATTTTATAATGTGTGTGTGTATATATATATATAACATTTTCTTTTTTTTTTCAAATGTCACGGCCACACTTAAAGGCCGGTCATATAGACAGTGTTTAAGTCAGCCATTTTGTAGGGCATGTTTTTCAAACAACTCAGAACTGGAGGTATTATGGTCTTGCGTTGACAACTGCATGTGCATGACAACTCATAGCCAGAATAACTTCCTAGATAGAGAGAGAGAGAGAGAGAGAGACCGTTAATGCAACGCAGGACTTTAGAATATCTACAACAGACTAAAGCAAATAAGTCCTGAAAAGAGAGACAGAGTTTGGGACTCAGGGAGTTAAAAAAAAAAACACATTTTAAAACATAAACTTCCGGGAGACCCCAATAGGGTCTAGTCACTGCTAATAACATTATTTTCCCCCATCGCTTTACCATCACAGCCCTCAATAGCTGTGGATATTATGTCCTTATAGGCATACAGTAACATGATGTAAAGCCTAAGCTATGCGGTGAGATAGGGGTCTTTATCCACGGTGCTGAGAACATGAAAAATGTGTATTCTCCACATCGTTCACACAAACAGCTTCCCCAGAGGGCTGGCTGTATAAACGTGTCCACCCAGCGAAGGAAATTGAACTAACTGCCGTCAAGATCATGTGCCACATCGAGAGGTCCTTGGTGGTTTTTTTGCTTTCCTTTCTTTCCTCTCCTTAACTGTGAATTGAAAACTGTCCATATCAAAGTGTATTTACACCAGGGAAACATTCCAATGACATGGTGAATGGGTCGAGGTACACCGTATCGCTCCCTGCGGTTTTACGTGTAATTCCAGCTCAAACAGGAAGTCAGGGAGTTTGTTCAGAAAATGCCAAGTATAATCCCACAGGGTTCCTGGTTATGTAAAGTCCACACTGCGCCATTTAATTCCCCCAGTACAGGATATATTAAAAAAATCCACCTTCAATTCAGATGCTCATGGAGGTCAGAGACTCCAGGTTTAGTTGATTAAGATTTAACTCCAGGGGTGGATCTGGGAAATACACCCACATTATACAGCAGCATGTAGAGAGGGGTTTACATAGGAGTTTTCAGCGAGGGTTTATTTGTATGTAAACTGCAGCATGGCTTTCTTCCCAACACGTCGGTTGCTAACCGGGCATCGCTTTCTGTGAAAGAAGTGTAAAAATAAAGTTTTCTGCTTCAAAGACTGTCTGTATCTGTGTTTCAAGGCGAGGTATGGGAAGGGGCTACCCAGGGCAACATGTTTCTAGTAAAGAAATAAAGAAAGAAAGACAGAAAGATAATGTTTCATGCAAGTGGAAAATATGCTAACGGAGAAATATGAAAATCCTTCCTCAGACACCTGTTATGACTCATTGACAAAGGAAGAATTTGAGCACTGTGGATGTTTATTACTCCAAACCAGCCAAGGGACTCCAGAACCCATTTATAATAGACAACACAGCTTCTGAGGATTTGAGCTCTTTTTTTTCCCCCTCTTGCCAGATGTATTTGCTCCACTTGTCAATGCAGGCAACGTGGGGCCCCGCTCTTAGATGCCTTGAAAATACTATTCGAAAAGGAGCAGCTGCCTCGAGACCTTTATACTCTTAAACATCATGTGATCCCAGAGTAGTGACAACGTAAACGGGCTCCCTCCTCTGCATCTCACCCCCCCCCCAAGCCATTTAGAGAGAGAAAATACCCCCCTTTCTTTCTAATGCGGTCTCTTGAGCACACGCTGTGTTTTGGTTGGTGTGAGTGCGAGAAAGAGATTGTTTTGGACAAAATGTCCTCCCCGCCAGTAACCTACGCTTTTCCCAAAACATCGGCTGTTCTTCAACAGACAAACAATTCAAAGTATGCGGTCTATTCTGCTAATGCCCGGTGGGCCTCTCTTGTTGTACAAGACCCCCCCTCCCTCCACGCCTCACCACCACCTACTTTAAAGACACTTCAGTTCAAATGTCAGGCTCGACAGCGGGGCACTGTGTCATTTTCTGATTTGTGACTAACGGCAGGCACTTATTGACACAGATTAAATCAAGTTTAATCAGGGAATTAGCAAAGCGAATATGTAATATTCGCTTTGTGTATTCGAGGGGGGTTGGTTTAGTCATTTTGCGCGTGTAATGCCTCACTACTTGGCTGCGGCGGTTTGAACTGCCGAGGTAAGATCACACACACGCGCACACACACACACACACACAGTGCAGAACATCATGTTTACATTCCAGGGGTAGGAGCCCCCCCAGTGTTGACCCCCCCCCCATCAAGGGAAACACTACAGCTTCCAAATGTACCATGAGTGCTCTCTGCCCTGAATGACATACAAGATTATCTTTTGCCCCGTGCACGCACGCACACACGCACGCGCGCGCACACACACACACACACACACACACACACAGCACGCGCACACACACACACACACAAGTGCACACACACACAAAAGAAAGAACAAGACGGAAAGCCCCTCCACAGAGTAGATTATTTAACATGAGGCAATAATTCAAGGTTTGCTCTTCTAAGAGCTCTTCTTACACGGAGCGCGGCAAGGCGAGCCCATTTAGCCGATCCCTCTTTAGTCGCTCCCCTTTGATGTTAGCCCATCTCAATGAGACCGGATGAGTGCCCCTAAAATCCCCATCGAGTGATTCCGAAGGAAGAGCAGGTCTCTGTTAATCAATGGCTAGATTGGATCTGGGGGCCTCGGGAGTGGTCTCGCCCCCAAAAGTCCCGAGTGCTTGAGCGCGCACGGTGGGTAATTCATCGCTAATGATCACCGTGGCACCCCCCCCCCTCCCCTTTACCAACAGTCCCTATCGCCAGCCTCATTTAATTGCCTCGTTCTCGTTTAAACAGCTTACAAATCACGGGGACAGGACAGAGGAGCGGAGGAAGGGGGTTGTGTATGTGTGTGTGTGTGTGTGTGTGTGTGTGGGGGGGGGGCTCATGATCAAACGCCACCCCTCCCCCACCCCGCCACCAATCAGGGAAAGACTAAGAGCACCAACACTTCCACTGTTGCTCTACTCTGGGATTAGGGGGTGAAGTTGTGTTGGGAAGGGGGGGAGAAAATTATCTCTGCTCCAGCTACAGCGAGCCGGTACAGAACATCTGAACAGGCAGATCCATCTTTTTCTCTGCACCTCCTTCTCTCTAACTCTCTCCCTCTCTCCCAAACTCCCTCTCCCTCTCTCGCGCACGCACGCACGCAGACACACACACAGTGAAGGGGTCCCATGTAGCTAAAAGGCCTCAGTAATCCTACTTCCAACAGAGGCATCTGGAGTGGAGTCAGGTCCGAGAATGATTAGAATCTCCCAATCAAAGTGCGTGCGTGCGTGCGTGCGCGTGCATGTGCTTGCTTTAACACCAACCTTCCTTTGGAAGTCTGGAGGCAGTACAAGTCCTAATACCCAGTAATTGTTTCCATAGGTCAGCGAGATGGAGGGGGAAAAGCAGAGCTCGGAGGAGATGGAAAAGGAATATCGCTGTTTCACCAGCGCCACCGCGCCAAACACCCCGTCCCCAATTAAAGTGTTTGTCAAACCCTTCGCAAAGGGTTACCCAGTTTATCTGTTTGAAAATCGATGCGCTCGTCTCCGCGTGAAAGCTTGTCCCGACACGAGGCGGGCCCCATTAATTATTCTGTTCGGACCGCTCGGCTCAAGGTTGAGCCATATCTTTTCTTATTTCAAATCAATAATTATCTTCTTCGCCCGCGCTTACAGCAAACCGCCCCTCCTTCAGAAATAGATGTGCTTTTCCCATTCGATGCCTGCCTCCGTGCATCTCCCTCTCACCCCCCACCCCCCCAACCAGTGTAGCAGCCGGTAAGGAACACAGTGTGAATAGGACATTTCT
>JAODUH010000011.1:1038018-1054144 GCA_027564835.1 Typhlichthys subterraneus | reverse complement strand
TTGTTGGAGAAGGTATGAACCCATAGCTGAGGTATTCAACTGAATACTGACGGCATTTCTTCTTGTTCTGTGCCATTATCAGATATGCTAGCATACTTTATAAACATAGCCTATAAAGCCGTGAAAAGCTAATGTGTTCTTATGCGTGGGCCATATTATGAATAGGAATTTAAAGCTAATATGGAAATAAAAATAGCCTGCATTTATCATATTAAATTAATCAGATTTTTTTAAGTAGTTTGGTTTGACATTGTTTTGCACTAATCAAAAAATAAACTTATTTGATGTTTTGTGGTTTTAAATGTTCCATTATTTATAGATTTAAATAGCCTAATTAAGTTAATGTTTAATAAAGACAGAAGTATACAACAAGACCGATTTATAATTTTGCAATGAAAAGTTACAGCTGTTATTTTACAAGTAGTGCTATTTTGGCTGTATAAATAGGCTACTTTTGGTTTTGCCAATATCCAAGCCTTAATATTTTAGGACATAAGGACATCACGGCATAGTCTACATCAGGGCTATTCAATTCCAGTCCTGGAGGGCCGCTGCCCTGCATGTTTTAGAATTGGTATTTTGAAGCCTGATAACCCAGTCATTAGAATCAGGTGTGTTGGAGCAGGGAGACAACTAAAACATGCAGCACAGCGGCCCTCCAGGACTGGAATTGAATAGTCCTGGTCTACAGACTACATGGTGCATTACCACCACCTACTGTCTATGTAGTGCATGCGCTTTTTTAACAAGGTCAGTCAGTCAGTTAGCGACATTTGCTCATATTGTCCAGTCCCACTACACGCCTACCGGCAAAAATATCAACATTTATTATGGTTTATGTCTATGAAATTCTATACATCATGACCGGTCTTCCTATCAACATACAATATACCTGGTCTGTAATGTTTTGTAATGCCTTGTTTTTGTGACATTAAGACTGCCTTTGGGTTGTAGACAGTACATTTATGGTACTTACACTTCTCACTCTCTTGTCAACTTTCTGCTTTAACTGCTCAATCTTTTCAAAAAGACAAACATAAAAAACAGGGTTACAATTTAAAAATAAAATAAATACAAACATGTGCATATAGCTGGCATATCTTGTTATAAAAATCTAACTTAGAAAAAAAAAAATTGGTTAAATTTTGAACAGGTAAAAACATACAATTTTCTAATCACAATTAATTATGTGTGATTAATCGTGAGTCAATTCTAACAGCCATATGAGTTATAGTTAATCTATAAATGAAAATTGCTACTGATTTAACATTTTAGCAATGGACAAATACAGATACTACATATACACATACTAAAATTAAAACAGAAATTCCAAAACCAAATCCAGGCCACTCAAACATGATAAACCTACGGTTAAGGTGTGCTGGTGACACTTAGGGTTGACAGGCCACGCAATCCCACTGCCTTTCGGCATCCCTGACCAGGTGAAGACTTGCTTGAAGTTCTCCCAGCAGCCCAGATGGTAGGGGAAGATAAACTCCTCCCCTGTTTGGTAGTACTGAATTCTGTCTTTGGCCTAAAGGTAAAAAACTAGTATAAATATGTGTCTTATACTAATGTGTAAATCCCTTTCCAACTCAGTTGTAATCCTTGTAGATCAACAACGGTTGATAATAAGCATGTTATGCCCCATACCACTTATATCAATGAATGTGCAGACACAAAAGGCTCATAGCAGAAAATAAACTACATACACCGCTATTCATATTTATAGATGCGATTCTGTAAAATTAAACCTTCTATAGGCAGATGTTCTCACCTTTTCCTCGATCCAAGCCTCAATCGAGGTCTTGTTGCGAACGATGACTTTCATCTGTGAAGAAAAGAGGAGACATTTAGCTGAATGTCACAAGTATACGCATGTTCACAATGACAATGTGTGCCAAACCAGAAGCCTTGCCTGTATGAAGAACAGCATGCCAACGGCAATGGTGGTGCCCAACGCCAGGCCTAAGGCAAAGAGCGTGGCAGCGAAGGCGGGCACACTGAAGGGCATGAGGGGCTGGAAACGGCGCACAGCGCTCATATCGATCTTGACGGTGCTCCAGCCAAATGAGATCTGCAGTGAGTTAAAGCAATAGCTTGCTGAACTGTCAAGATGTGAATGCGGCTTTGACTTCAAATTCTTGATTTATAATTCAACATCAGCCACTGACATTCGATTGTCATAAAAAAAAAAAAAACATTAGCATGCATACTGCCGTTAAGAGACTTTGTAGATATATTGGATTATGTTTGAGAAAAAATGGAAGTCAATAGGTTTCCAGTTCATCATATGCCAAACAATGGATTATTTCATAAACAGCATGTCATCTTATATTGAGGCAAGGATGCTACAGTCAAGAGATTAAGTATTGCAGCATTATATTGTACCGTAAAGTCAGTTTTGCTTTAATAAGCATCCATAAGCCTTTTAACTCCATGAATACGGTTGGCTACAAACCAACACCATGTACACAGCTTTTGAAATGTGAAAATGTTAGAGTAAGGAGAGACGGAAGCTATTTGCCTTCTCATACAGCTGCGTGTACATAGTCATTATGAAGATAAATGCGGCATGTGAGCAGCCCAGTGGTGCTAGCAGCAGGAAGCTGGTGAAGTAGGCATGGTTCTGGTGGCCACAGCAGTTGTTGATCCAAGGGCAGTGGTGGTCCATCTTCATAACACACCTGCAGGAGAAAGAGTAGATGTCGAGAATTGTATAATTTTTATTGCTTTTTACATTACAATACATATAAAAGGTGAAATCAATAATGACTAGGCAATGATTTCTATTTCAGCACAATCGGTTTTAGTGGCCGTCAAATACTGAAATGGTAAAAGCCATAATATTCTGTCGCAATTACCAAATTACCTATTACACTTGCGACAATGGTGGGATCTGGGCGCTTTGTAGCCTTGGCAGACTCTGCAGAATTGTAGATACTTTAAGTCTTCCGGGTTCTCCTGTTCAAGATAAGACAAATATGTCAAATGTTGAACATGGGCATTATTTACACTGCAATGTACAGTAGATGCATGTGTGTGTGTGTATGTATTGAGGTTTAAAGGCTTACTGAGGTCCTTACTGGTTTCCAGCCGAGAGCGATGTACCCAGGTCCAACAAACATGGCATTGAAGTAGTTGTAGAGGATGAGGACTGTCCAGTTAAGGAGCATTATGAAGTTAATGCTGCCTCCTGTAGTGTCTAACGGCCAGTACCAGATGATAGAGTCCAGAATGGCCATGGTGGAGCAAACAGCAATAACAGAGAGGGCTATAACCGGACCCCAGTGACACAAACGGCGCACCTCATGTAGGTTTTCGAAAGTAACTATGGCAGACATGAAGTTTGTGTTCTTTCTATCGTTCTTTCTTTAAAATAAGTGTTTTGGTAAGTGAGGTCCTGCAATGTACTGACACCAATTGGTTACTTCTTTTCACTGCTATCTTGCAGAATCAGCTGTGTAGAAAAAACACATATTTTTTCTCTTCTCCTGAGCACCCATCGACCGTCTGGGTTGTGACTCATCTGGGATTTCGCTGTCCTATTGTTCCATGCACTGACAAGCAGCAGCATCCTCTCGTTTATCTTGGCGGTGAACTATAATTGTAACCAATCTGCGTTCCCCATCTAAGACACACAAACAATATTAAAGTTAATTAAGAAAGCTGCAAAAACGTACTTGATACGTGATACATGATATAAGTATTAAATACTGACAGTGCTACGCCCGTGTTGTTTTGGGTCACAACAACCCTTTAAATATAATTTGCCACCAACGATGTTTGTTCACTAGACGTCTATTTTTCCACGTTTGCTAGATTACAAACTTCCTTCATGTGTTGTAATAACAACAACCTATGTTAATGTTACTGGCACACTGCAATTAAAATAGGTTAATTAAAGACGAAATGTGATACCAGGTTGACATAAACTGGGCGCTACGGTACGGTACGGTAGTTCAGTTGCTCCGGGGTCGTCAACGGTGCAATAAGCCTTCTTATTTGCACTGGAAAATAAACAGTTTACCATAAATTACGTTTTTGTGAACAAAACCAAATTACAATTAACAAATAATTCAAGTCTACTGGTTAATGTATACGCATACGAAACGTATCAACCAGCTCTGATAAAGGTTAAAGCAGCCGGCTAAATAATTTGTTACGGCTTCTACCGGTAGAGTACGGTACGGTACTGATGTGCGGCTAGCTTGTTTTTCAAACAAACATATTGATGCACATACGAGACTAAACTAAACAAGAGACACGACAACCATTGCTACAAAAACACACCTACAAAATAAACGTGTGAATAATGCTAAAAGCTTCCACTTTAAATTACGGTACCAACCTGGCTACTTCCTTGATGTTTTTCTTTGCTACCGTACTGAGTGAGTGGACAAGCAGGAACCTTTGTCCTGTGCTCTAGAAACAAGCAGCGATTGGATATTACATATAAACTAGTTAGAAGCCACAATACAATAACAATAAATACCCAAATACATTTATAATTAAAATGAACACATATTTAAACTTATATATATATATGTATTTGATAGTTTGCCATTTTAAATAGAAGAAAAAAATAAATAAAGAAGAAAGTTCATGTTTCTCGTCGAGCATGTTTTCCAGCAACTCAAGGAAGATACGATTTTCCATTCTTGTTTTCATTACTCTGAGCTACCTGTCAACCAGAATACCACTTATTTAAACATGTCTTCAGACTTTGAAGCATACGAACATGACTTTGGAACTCTCACTGCAGAGATAACGAACAGAATTGGAAAGATTCCTAAACTAGGTGGAGGTAAGACGGCTCTACTTCATCACCATTAGACTTCAGCAGTGGTACATACAGTAAGGTACCGTAGCTAAGTATCAGTCAGCTGTTTTGGCTAATTTACGTTACTGTAGTTTGCTAAATGTAGCACTTCATGAAGTCACTATATAAACGCAAACATAATATTTAGGCATTGTTGTCATGTTTGTCACCGATGTTCTAGCAAAGGCCGTGCAGTCGTCTGTTTAGGTAGTTATGTAATGTACCGGTAATGGGTTCAGCTGTCCTTTTGTTATGGTGCATGGCTAATATAACAAATACATTGTGACTGAGATATTTATTTAGATTATTACACATTTTATTCGTGTTCTCTCTCAACCCAGATCACCTTACACCTCAAATACATTAGACATGGTTCGTTGATTAATAATTTCAAGAATTATTATTAACTTTGTAACTATTATAACATGTCAGAATCGTTGCCTTAAAATGATGTCTGGTCAGACATTGGTCATGCACCTGGCCAATCTGCTGAATTTCTGAAGATGCTAACACAGTGCAGTGATCTACAGTGATCTACACAGTGGTTCAGGTTTGCTTTATAAAAACGTGTTACGTCAATCTAACATGCAGTTTAAGTTAACATAATATTTGGCTAAATGTCCTGTCCATTTTTGATGTAGTACTATATTGTATTAACATATATTGTAGTATTAAGTGTGTACTCAACGCCATTGAGTAAAATGAGCATTAACATTCAGTTCAACTATGGGTTCATATCAAATGGTAGTATGTTTTTTTTATTTTACCACTGAGGGCAGAGTTGTGGTGGTGTGGGATTAATTGTGAATTTCACTATAACATCAATTTATGACAAAATATTATACTTCTTGATCACATTAGGCTAGTGCCACCAGGAACCCTGAATAATCGCATTGCTAGCTGCTTTCTACCTTGTTTGTAAAGCCCTCACACATTCACTCGCAGTTGCAATTCCAAGTAACTTGATGCGATTAATCGGCACCTCAAAGAGCAATAACAGGATTGACGAGTGAACCCTTTTTAGATTATGTTTAATGAATGTGAATTATTGGAACAAGTTACTGAGGAGGCCGGGCTACTTAAGGCCCTAAATTATGTCAGATTCATATTTTGTAGTTCTAAAATAATTTTGTATACCGAGTCTTATAGAATGAATGATGAAAAAACACCCTGAAGCAACAGTGAAGAAATATGCAGGGTGGACAGAGGATTGTGTAAATGTATACAGGGGAATTCAAAGCTGTGTAGTAGGTTGACTTGCAGGAAGAAATTATTTTAAAGGCCACAAGTTCCAGGTTTATTTGACCTCATGAGTTTCTATAGTCTACTTGTAATGCCCATCTCCAGTTCATGCACAAGCCATTTGTTGGTTTTGTTGAGCTGAATGAGAAGGATTAGGTTTACTATTACAACATTATATAAAAGGAGATTGACACTGTTGTATTCAAGTTGTTGTTGAGGTGTGATACCAGGACAGAAACCAATAAGCAAACAGTTGCATGGTCTTAACTAAAGTGATATTTACTTTCCTAAATTCTAACTTGGAGAGCTATCTGTAAGAGGCAGCCAAATCTTAACTGTAATATTAAGATTTCTGTTCTTGTTTTAAAATCTTATAGGTCTACTTAAATATTGCGAGCATTTGGAGACAGGCATATTTTGTAACACTGAGTAACTTATCTTTTTACATTTGCTTTCACAAAAATAGTTTGCATTGCACTGAATTTCAATAATGTTCTGAAACAGTTTTCCCTTTCATTTGTAGTGACTGAATCGTGGCCATGGTTCAATTTATGTTGCTAATAGCCCCAGACAAAGGGTTTTTGTTATTGTTGTTGCTACCTCTGTCCTTGTCACATGTGCACAATTGCTGATATTGGCCAGAACACTTCAAGGACATTTATCCTCTACAGAAAGTATATTTACCCTGTTACTTTCCTTCCAGGTGTCAGGTTTGAATACAATACAATGCTAGGCCACGTAACATTGAACATGAATTAATTATTCCCTCTCGCGTGTTTATGGAAATTAAAGTCCTGTCAATCATTGCTGAAATGTATTAAGCATATTGTTAGTAAACTTCTCCACAAGCCCAACTTCTCTTTTATTGCTTTGCTTCATACTGTTTACAAAACTCCTCGTCCACCCGACAGTTCACCGTAGTCTCTGTAAATATCCATGCATATTTCACAGCCCTCCAGCAGAAGGCAAGCCGCTGTGAGCGAGCACCGTTTCACCTCTCAGAGAATTGCCTCTGGCTGTTTACGGTGTTGGCTGTGAGCTTGAACACAGGTTTTAAAAATGAATTTGAGGACTTGCAAAAGGCAATGCAGGACTATAGAGGGCAAGATAAAAAAATCTTCACTATTTTTTTTCTCCCCACTGGTGTGATATGTTGTGTGATTTGTTTTTGAGCTGGACATTTTGTTGGATCTGATTCTGCACGTCATATATTGATAATAGTAGTAATTATCAAATGGGAAATTTGCTTATGATCGCTTTTTTTATTCTCCAGTCCATGTTTATTGATGACTATGTGGAATTGATTTTCAATATTGCAAATTGCATTGATTGCCGAAATGGCAACGTTCTATTTTGCGAGGGGAAAATAATCAGTTTTTGTCATTTAAATATGTTTTTCCAAAAGGAATATTTATTTTTTTCCAGATACATCAGAGGGTGTCTTTGGTCTGATAATGCAATAGAATAGAATAGCCTAAGATCCAGACATGATCAAATTAACAATCCAATTCGCATTCAGGCTAATTTGGCCTAATCGCTATCAACAGTCTATCATCTTTATTTTGACTATAAAGTTTTATATTTGTTTGATTTTGATTTAGGCCTACACACATTTTGTTATATTTCTTAGGCCTAAAGCATGGTGGATTAAGAGGTTGATTTTGCTATAATTTCACTTATCAAGTACAATTTGTAGAATTATCACAATAAAAAATAATAGATTATTTATTACAGTTTAACAACATGATCTAATGATCTCATTCTCTCTCACACGCACACACACACACACACAGACAGATCTAATCACCACATGACTTGTTGCAACTCGCTCAATTCTTAATGAGTTTCAGTGTAACAGTGCAGCCACAGGGTGAGGCACATAGCAGTGCTTTAGTCAATGTGTGTGTGTGTGGGGGCTCAGACAACTGGCAGTGGAGCAAAGCAGAGACGCATCGCTTCTCTTTGAGTTGGCATGAGGTGTCTCACCGCTCCGCAACGCAAGCCAACAATGGCACATCAATAAATGAGAGACATCAAATGTTGGCTCATCGCAGGGAGAGAATGTGTAAATATATCTTCAAATGTGTCCTCCTCGTGTGTTGTCTCTCTCGCTCTCTCTCTCTCTCTCTCTCTCTCTTCTGTCTCCCCCTCTCTCCCGCCCACTGTGGAGGAGGAGTAAGGTTGTTGTCATGAAGCGCTGCTCCTCTGTTGACTGATCAATATGTTCCTGTTTTTCTTTTCCCTTTCAGAGGAGAAGACACAGCTGGTTCTAAATGTCGACAAACAGCTTGAAGAAGTCAGAGAGCTGGTACGTCTTTGATCAGTAATTTTACGCTTGTCCCATTTTTCCTAAATAATGAATTTGCAGAATGAGGGAGGGGCTGATGTTAACTGGCACCAGATGAGCGCACCTGTGTTATCCTGGTGCCGACATGACACACGCGCACACTTCATGTGGTGTGAAAAGAGGCTTCCTCTTCGCTAGGAGAGCAATTGCTTTCCAATAATCTGCTTTTAAGTGACACCCCAATGACACATTTCAAGCCATTATCTTGAGTGTTTGCGCTGTGGTAAAGAATGAGGGAGAGTGTCAGAGACAAATAGTTGTGCCGTTATGTCACAGTGATTAGTTTTCTCTGAACCCACCACGGAGAGACCTGTCTTGCCACCAATCAAATTTGCTTTGACTTCCTTCACTGCGACATTGTCGGGCCTCTTGTGTCGTTGTTGCAATGAAGGGCGGGGGGGGGGGGACTCAATTTTGATTGTGTTTATTTACAGAACTGCCTTTTTATCACTGTTGAATGACATGAAGCAGGAGCAGTCTGTTTTACCTGCTCAACATTGGAATAGATTATACTCGGTGCCACTGAAGCTGCTCATATAAGAGACAAACTGTCACAATTTCTGTTCTATATTGAGCGTTGTTTCTGTCATAAACACTAACTTTTTGATCAATTCACTATTTCCTATAATCATTTAATGTAGTACTATAACACGGTAAGTAATAGTAAAAAGTGAAAATAGATTGTACAATACTCCTAAGTAGGCCATTACATTGTATTGTGATGAAAGCAAAATTACTAGTTTACTGCTGAAAATGTTTAAAGACGTTTTTAATCGGTCTATTTGATGGTTCTAGTTGGAGCAGATGGACTTGGAGGTGCGTGAAATACCCATCCAGAGCCGACCCATGTACAACAGCAGACTCAAAAGCTACAAACAGGAGATAGAGAAGCTGGAGAAAGACTTTGTAAGTATTTAACCGCTTCCTCAAGTAAATGCATGTCTGCACACACACACACACACACACACACACCACTCAAACACGCGCACACACTCAATGCACTGTAGATGCTAGAAGACGCCAAACAAGAACATGCTCACTACTCTAGTCTAGATCATACTGACGTTTGGCTGGGTCAGTATATACACTGTGCCAATTTCTGTTTGTACAGCTGGGATTCACTAGTTGTATTCCAAGGGTTTCCTCTTTGTCTGCCAATAAACCATCAATGTTAACGTGGACTGTTGAAGTTTAGAGAGATAGTTATGAGGTTGCATTCTGCAGCATGTCTGTAGACTTTCAGTTCGTATAGTGTATATGGCATTGAGTTGATATGTGCGCCCTCTGTAAACCTTTGTGATCTACACCTAGGCTCCTGTTTGTTTAGACCTTCCTTTCTAAGCACACTTTCCCTCACACACACAGGAACCGGCACACACACAGACATATTCCGAAGGTCAGTCGTGTGAACACCACAATAAGTTTTGCAGGCAGCACCGGTAGAGAGCAGACTTCTGTGCTTGTGCATTGATGCGGAGGAATCTGGCCTTGTTTAGTAATTTATAAATCACTGTATGACTTGACCTCTAGCCTCTATCAAAGCTTAATGGACAGTCTAGTCTGTTGGGTTCAATGTAATTTGCTTGTAATTTGTAGTGGGGTCTACTGCGTTCACTTAAAATACTGCTACTAATTGAGGTGCTGCTTAATCCATGTTATTAAATATTATAAAATGATAAATTACTTATCTCGAGCACTTACCCTATAGCATTTCACAACATGATTTTATATTTCTCACACTTAATTTTATCTTAAACTGACTGAATTTATTTTTAAACTGATGACAAAAGCTTTTATATCACTCTCTCAACATAATGAATGCATATATCTACTTAAATTCTGCCCTTTATGTAGCCTTGTTGTATCTTAAATGTTTCGCGATCACATCAAGGACTATTTGGCGACAGGTCTTGTTAGTACAAATATGGAGCACACAACTAATCCACCATAAGCAACATCCACTTGATGCAAATGTGCAAGTGCAGCCTAGTGCAAGTGATCTGTGAGAGTGCCGCATAGACACACTAATAAGATCACAGAGGCGATGGCTAAACCAAGAGTGCTCACTTTCCTCACCATGGGTATTAATTGGCCGATGATTAATCTTTAGCTTTTCCTCTCTCCACGTGTATGGTTAATTTTCAAGCTATTAATACCTGCTGTGGCTAATATTGCTTCTAATTTGCATTACCTGTACTTTTATCATGTGATAAACGTTACAAGAAAGGGTGTAGAACTGAGTTTTATTTATTTAATTAAATTATTGTTGTTGAGCAATGGGTATAGGGGTGGAACATAAATAAATGTTCCAAATTTTCTGGTGTATGTGATTTTTATTTTTTGTCAGTAAAGTTGTTGATGAATAACATGCGCAAAGTAATGCAACGTTGGTCTGAAAAAGTCAAACAAGTGTAAAATGTTTTATTTTGTTTTGGACAGAATAAAAGCCACTTTATCAGATCTCTTTACATCTTATCCGAGTGTCCCCAAAGCCAGAACCTCAGCCTCTGAGCTCAGATGTGCCAACTGCTTTAGACTAGGCCAGCATCTCTTGGGGGTTAAAAATCCCCACCCTTTATTATGCTTCTTTCCTCAATAAGGCCTTGCCACCCTCTGTGGCTTCCCAGGGGGTCACCCCCCCCCCCCCCTTTTAACCTGCTCTCTCATCCTTCTGTCACCTGTGGTTTTAAGTCTTCCCACCACTGGGGTGCCAGCTTGAGACCCCATCTTTGCTCCATTTCTGAAGAGGACAGAGTTGACCCCTGGTAACCTAGCCATTTTATCCAGACAGACAATTTATCAAACGGGCATTCCCGAGGTATGTGTCTACCATGTGGCTTTGCTGGTGGACATCATTTTGACAGCTAGAAGGGGTGCTGTCTTCAGCAAAAAAACTCACGTTGGAGTCACAAATATAGTAAATTGAAATAAACAGTATATTTGTTTGATGATCAAACAGTGGTGTGTTTACACCAGAGGAAGGCTTTCTTTTGGTAATGCCTTTTGATCAGGCATAAAGAGGTCTAAAGCAGGATTCATTTAATGAAATTATTTGGGTAAACAGACCCTCCAACCTCAAAGAGATGCATTTCTCTCCATCCCAGTGGTAGAAGGTTGGGGTCCACAGATTATCTCCACTTTACACAGTGACCCTCACTCACTGTGTTGGCTTTTGAGTTGGAGTGTTTTTCCATAACTGGCCATTCAGTATCATAGCCTCAGAGAATATTAATGTGTATCCTTGCTTCTACATATTAGGGATGCCTACTTCTTCTATGTTTATTTAGTTATATAAAATACATTATTAAATTACATAGTTTTAATTTTAGTTAATTAATTAAGCAGACGACAAAAACATTTTCCGCAATTAACAAATAACTTAATTTACAGATGTAACTAAAATAACAAAGTTGTAAGCCATCAAATTAATAATTCAAAGAACAATATTTGTATATTTTCTATCTATTTTAAACTCGACTTCAAGTTGAGTTTTTCTAATAATGATATTTTACTTGCAAAATTCAATGAGCTGTTCCTCGCCACCTGCAGCAGATGGCGATATTGCATCAGGAATGTCAGTCTAGTTCATTTAAGCTGCATAACAAAGGTATGGTCACCTTCACCCATGTCACAATCGGTGACACAATCGTCTTGTTTTAGAAATAAGAATACTGCCCTTGAAATATAATTGCTCCATATTTGTATGTTTGCTGAAGTTTGCCACTATACTGTTTGTCTGTGGTAGCCTAAGATTTGTGTTTGTGTTTGCATTTCATTTAGTTTTTGTTTGTTTTTCCACGCTTGGCATCCCCTTTTCATACTTTGAAAGTAATTAAGTCAATTAGCAGAATGTCTGATTTAATGGAAAATGTAAAAACATTTTAAAACATTATGCGGTCTATAGTAGACACCAGTTTATGTCTCAACGTTGACATCGGCATACTGTAGTGCTCTTTATAATAATCCACCTTGTGTGTAAGTGGTGTGTCAGTGTTTTATTTTTTAGGCTATCAGTATCACTAAGCTTTGGGTCCAAATGTTAGAGGTCTTGTCTTTAAGGATCCTTCACCCTGATGTTGCTATTTTTTCAAGATCAAGCCAAAACCAAACTAAAACCATTTTATTAAAGGGATATTTCAAAAATCATTCACCAAAAATAATTGGTGCCAGTCGTGGTCAAGGCAGTTTTGTTTGGCATTATAGATGCTGTATTAAATCTTATTAAGATATACATTTTCTTAGATTGATCTTTATTTGAATGGGTGGAATAGCTATTGTATACTGCAGAGACCATGATCTTCAGCCTATTCACCGAAGGTACTTTACTTAAAAAATGCCTTATCATGAGCAGATTATCTATATGATGGAATGTTTTTATTTTAGCTGTGCATTAGTGTTGTAGCTGTAGCTTTGTGCCAGTCTCAGTTGAAATGGGGCACCACTATATAGAAAGATTTGTTATGGATATAATTGTTTCTCCATTTGTTTTCTCTAATATGAAATCACTAGAGCATCTATTATTTGGCTGTAAACTTTTGTTACCTCAGCTATGTCTTCCTCTGCTTTAATAGGCCCATTAGAGCATTTCTAGGAACTGCAGTCATGGTCAAGTGGATCTCTGGCCTTCTTTTTTTTACTTTAATGAAACCTTTTGACCGAAAGCCTTACAGTTGCTGCCCAGGGAGATAATTAATGCATTTTCAAAACGTTTACTGAGTCAACCAGCCTTGAAATATTGAACATTTTATTCACCAGGTACACAGAGGTGAATATAATGAAAACACTGAGCACCAATCCCATAAATCAAAATGTTCTTTATCCTTTTTGAATTTGCATCTTTTAAGTGTTCATGATTGTCCTTCAAAAGATGTTATGAAAAGTGACTTTATATTATGGCGTACAGTATACACTCACTTGTCACTTTATTGGGTATAACTTGCTAGTACTGGGTTGCCTTCAGAACTGCCTTAATTCTTCGTGGCATACTTTCAACAAGGTGTTGGATACATTCCTCAGAGGTTTTTGTCCGTATTGACATGATCGCATCACTCAGTTGCTGCAGATTTGTCAGCTGCTCATCCATGATGCAATTCTTACATTCCACCACATCCCAAAGGTGCTCTATTTGACTGAGATCAAGTGACTGGAGGCCATTGGAGTACAGTGAACTAATTTGTCATGTTCAAGAAACCAGTTTGAGGTGATTTGAGCTTGACATGTTGCATTATCCTGCTGGATGATTGGTCAGAAGATTGGTATGTTGTGATCATAAAGAGATGGACATCGTCAGCAATAATATTTAGGTTGGCTGTCGTGTTTTGTCCAATTTTGGTGAGCTTCTGCTAACTGTAGCCTCAGTTTCCTTTTCTTAGCTGGCAGGAGTGGTGTGGTCTTTTGCTGTTGTAGCCCAACTACTTTAAGATTTGATGTGCTGTGCGTTCAGATGGTATTCTGCACAACTTGGTTGTAACGAGTTGTTATTTGAGTTACTGTTGCCTCTCTGCCCGTTCTCCTCTGACATCAACAAGGCAGTGTCGTCCACACAGCTGCCGCTCACTGGATATTTCTCTCTTTTTTTTGGACCATTCTCTGTCAACCCTAAAGATGGTTGTACGTGGAAATCCCAGTAGAAAATCCCAGTTTACGTAAAACTCAGACCAGCCCGTCTGGCACCAACAACCATGTTCAAAATCACTTTCTTCCTTATTCCGACGCTTGGCTTGAACATATGATGGGGGGGATATGATACACATTTAAAAAATCAGAAGTTATGTTTAATCAAATAGCTCCTATCTCAACCATATAACTATAATTCAACTAGAAGCAATAGCCTTGTTAGTTCCATTGGCCCGAAATGTTGAAGACAGCCATGGGGCGAAATCTAACATGGATAATTTTATGTGCATCATAATAAAAGTAGCAAATACTGTATGCAATTCAGTGATTTACACTTGTGGCATTGGGTGGCTTTTAGAATAACATGGCAGTGAATGGAGTGAATCTCCCTTTTGGCATCATCCATGCAAAATGGTGCTGCACACAGTGTTCTCTTAGCAGAACATTGATCCAATGGTAAACATTGCCTTGGATGAATGTTGAGGATAATACATTGACATCTAGTGGGTTTGAGGAATGGCAGTTGACTTTGCCACACAAAGCTCACACCACATTCCTTGGGAGCCATGAAAAATCCTATTGAGGTTAGACATATGCATCGGGCTGTTTTCTTCTAGTTCCAAGCCCAGGAGCGATTGGTTGACTCCGTCTCTGAAGGTCAGCCATGATCAGTTCATCACCACAAGAAATTAACATTTTGATGGGGGGTGGGAAGATGAAGACAGTGACCTAAAATACTCAAACTTTTACTCAACATTTCAGTTAATTTAGCTTTGTTCTATTTCTGCTTCACACAATGAATTGTAAACACAAAGTATTCTAGTTTCTTGAGATATATTGAGACCACTCCTCTTCACAAGCACTTTTCTACTCTGGATTGAGACTCTAGATTTAGTGAGGCATTTACAAAGTCATTTACAAAGATTTTCTTCTTAGTGCCAGTACATAATTAATGGGTACTGTTAGTGATTACTAATGATTATAAAGTTAGAATAAGCAAAGTTAGAATCATATTCTCTGCAAAAACCATTCGGTATTTATTTATTTATTTATTTTTTTCTGAAAATGCTGTCATCACGAATTCTTAAAAATAGTGGCTCTCAGTAGCAGTTGCTGCTAATTAAGTTCACCGTGTTTTGAGGGGAGATTTTAAGACGACTGTAATTGTGTTTACTGCTGCTGGCTTTCAGCACTGCTGTTGTAATCTGTAGTCTTGGAGGTTCCACATCATTTGTTTCCATCTCTTCCATTATGGTGACGACATGACAGAGAAACATAATTTGGTTGTTAGACACTTTATTTTTAATCGCCTTTGGTTGCCTTGGCTTGCTTGTTATTTTTAACATTCGTGACTTGACCTTTAAGAAGTAAAAGCCGATTGCGTCTTTTCATGTTTATTTGCGACTGTAATGCCATGAACCTCCAATCACACATAACCGGAAAAAAAGAAAAAGTACACTCCCTCTATATTGATAGGGATTTTCCCCTGTCTGTTTCCCCTTTGGAGCCCAGTGCAGATTTAAGATATAAACAAATACATGCATGTTCTTCTTAGCAATTCTGTCTTTCATTTGGAAGTTGTTGTTTACAGCAACTTCTCCCAGATATCTTTCTGGATTTCTGTTTGGATTTTCCTTGTCCTCTTTATGGACACGATGAAGGGAGTCATTGCCAGTAGATCCTCTTTTCACATATGGGAAAGCCATGCTTTTATTGGGCTTATAGTGTAGCTGATACGGTATGTAATGGTATGATGCTTTAGGGGTTAGCTCTGCATATTCTTATTCATAGCGTAATGTGTTTACTTACGGTGACAATTGTCATGCTATTGCTATTGACAAATGTACATATTGCAATTTGCTTTGGATAACAGTGTTATCACTGAGTGGTACTACGTAAAGACAAGCTGTACCAAGTACCACACCACCTACTTTATAAGCTGTATACGTTTATATATAATTCATACTCGTGACCATATGCTCCTGAATATATTATACTTAAAAAAAAAAAAGAAATACCATAAATATTTTGTAAATGTGCACAAAAGATCACCGTGGACAGAAAAGGGGGGGGGGGGGGGGCGGAATTATAGCGGATTT
>JAODUH010000011.1:1001794-1019739 GCA_027564835.1 Typhlichthys subterraneus | reverse complement strand
TTTTTTTTGCCCCCCCCCCACCCCCCCCCCCCTCTCTCTCTCTCTCTCTCTCTCTCTCTCTCTCTCTCTCTCTCATTTCCTCTGAGTGATTAGCTGGTACACATTTTTGACAGCTTAACCAGAACTAGAGATTTCACTTCTCCCCTCGTCCCCCTGCTCCTGTGATGCTCATAAAGCCCCTTCAGAGGGAGGCCTGTCATTCATCTGGTTATTTTTGTGTGTCGAATGTGAGCCCAGGCTGACGCTTAATGTCAGCGTATTAGACGAGCCGCCGTCACACCGATGACTTGCTGTAGCTGTTTAAGGCTTCTCTGTCTTTCAGAACCCCTCCCCCCGCACCTTTCAGGCAGCATGTTGTCATTTGTTTAGCTATTGAATAGTGTGTGACCTTGGTGTTCTGCTAAAGCATGTCACATATATGTATCACTTATCTCTGCTTACAAGACTACAGGAAATGAGAGTGAGCAATATACTAGAATGTCTCTATAATACACGTATGGTGTATATCATTGAAATTGGTTGTGTAATCGACAGCAAAAAGAGAACCAAAGTCCTATCTCCAGCCCACATCAAGTATAAATGTTTTGCCCCTTAGTCAACTGCATTGCTGTCTAACATCAGAGTATGAAAAGATGACATTTTAGCATGTGTAACCTCAATTATGTAATCCAGCTAAATTATATTCAACCTCTATGCAGATGAGACGTGTTAAAGATAATACAATTATTATTATAACTCTGACCCAGCAGATTTCCATCCCCTGACTTTGTCAAAATGTCAGGGGTGTGTAACATCTGTGCACCACACAAACATGAGCTGTTATGAGATTGCTCTTGTGTCGATACTTGGAGTGCAGATGCATAATTGCAATCAACTGGGTAATATTGAATAATGCACAATGAATGTATTCTAAATTTGATTCTTTCTCAGAAGCTTTGTGTATTTCAGACTATATTATTAATTTCCACACATTCTCACTCTGTTGTAAAACAAACACGTGTATGCATTTAAATAACATGCACACATTACCATGCCTTTGTATTTTCTGTAAATGTTGCATGTTGCTAGGTTAGAGTCTCTACCACAGAATGGGTAATTGGAAGTAAAGCAGGAACTCGGGGCCGACTTTATGTTGTTGACACATGATAAAGCTCTAGCCTGTACATTGATATTCAGCAACACCTGCATCTTTGGACAAAAATGATCTTATTGCCAAATGACAATTATTTATGAAAACTCAACATTCCTTGATATGCTCTAGCTGCTCTCATGATTTCAATGGGCACACTTGTCAATTGTTGATGGCTCTGAATAAGATAAGGACTAATTTTTGAGATTTGCTGTGGAATACACTATTGTGTATTTCTTATACGTCAAGATTGGCATATCATGAAAAAAAATCCAGTTAATTGATTAATACTCTATTTTAATTGTATTTCAAACCTCCATAGTGAAATTAGAACTTAAGTAGGTAGAATACCATTTCAGGTTGGAAGGGCTTGGAAACCTTGCAGCTCCTTGTAAATATAGCAAATTCTAACTCTTCTAACATTTGTTTTGTTTGTCTTACACTTTTATATTCTTCAACCATGAGCATACTACTCAAGCCATTGTCTTTTAAAGATATTTACACCTTCTATCATATGTATATATCTGATGGCATGTACTGTAGATTTACGCGACAAGGTAGCTTATTACAAATTGAGAAATGCCAGTAATGCAGCAACAAGATGTGGAGGGATACATTTATTTAACCTAAAGAGATGGGTGCTTAGAGCACTGCTGTCCGGTAGTCACGTCCGACCCGCGGCAAAAAATAAAAATGTTCCATTGTCACCCTCAATGTGCATAATGCTTGATATTGGATCACTGTCCGTGAGGGTTACTGCCAGCCCGACTGTGTTGTCTTGTTTCTGGGGATGTGTCTGTTTTGGGGACAGTGTTGACACTTTCTTGAAATGTGTCCTAGCCTCCTCCATCATAATTCTTGTGGTTTGTGTCTCTGGCTTTTCCTCCACGTGTGGCAGAGAGCACATCTGTTGGACAACACAGAGAAGCTGGAAAGGTCATCGCGGAGACTGGAGGCCGGCTACCAGATAGCAGTAGAGACCGGTACGTATTCTTTTTTTGGCTTGGGGAAAGGGGAGGGGTGTCTGTGTGTGTGTGTTTGTTCACTGGGGGGTGAGGGAAGGAGTGAGTGAGCGACAGCAAATTGTCTTGCTCATATGCGAGGGTGGGCAGGTGTGTGTGGCGGGGTGTGGGCTGGGGAGAGATTTCTCGCCTTGACGACTGGTGACATTTTCAGCAGAACATCAAAGGCGAACCAGGGGTAGAGAGAGAGAGAGGTGTACTGGCGACAGATCGGGCGCCGCTTCGACTCGCTCTGCTCCCCAAGAAAAAACAAAACAAAAAAAACAACAACAACATGCATCTTCCTTGCTGTGTGTGGGGAGGAGGGTTCTTTATAGCACAACAATTCAGACAGCAGGTCTACAGAAATAAACAACGTCAGCAATACTGCAGAAGTTCTTAATTCAGAGAGCTGGAGGGGGGAAAAAAGCACGCTAATGTCACTTTCTAAATACGTCAGCCAGAAAATATAACAACAACGTTCCTTTTTAATCTTTAAATAGAAAAAAAAAGAAGCTAATTTGGATCTTAAATAGATTTAACCGGTTTGCATGTTTCCAGTCGTGCCTCCTGACAGTCACCACATTATTGAGGCACAGTGTATTCCTCGGAGAGGTATCAAAGCTCATTCTTGAAGTATCAACCGTCTTTTCTGTGGCTTCCGCTGTAGTTTTGAAAAAGTTTGTCAATTTACACTATAATGGCGCGGTGTCTGGCGCGTGCAACATCGACAGATTGAATAATTCAAGTCAAGGAAGGGTTGCTCACCGACCACCGCCTTTTGATGTTCTCTGAGTCGCATTCGCAAATTCATAAATACAATCTGCATTCTCTGCTTAAAAATGTTGCTTCATATGTCTCAGATGATCCGGCAGCACCGCAGTCTCTCCACGCCGCGTCGAATTCTGCGACAACCCGGATTTTTAATTTGTCTCAGTCATGTCTTTCAGTCGAGCGGCCCGTTTTGATGTATTGTCATTGACGTGGTGTGTGTTGAAGAAGCGGGCCGTGGCCTAACAGTATTCAGTACCTCCCGGGCCCTGCAGTTTCTCCTTATGATGGATGGCTGCATGCCCCTTGACCCTCTGTCACTGGTGGCCGTCTTATCCTCCATGTGGGGCTAACTGGGAACAATGCTTGTTTATCCCGTCTTGGTCCCACACACTTGGCTTGGCCCACACCAGCTGTGGGCTGTGTTTAGGGTTTTGGGTAGGGGCAGCATCGCCCTTCCTCTTTAATCCATGACCCCCTCCTTTACGCTGCTGTCGATACCAACACTCCGCTCAGATGCACAACCTGAAATGGTTCCGGCTCTGGGTCAGCTCGGAGACACATCTTGACACTGATGTATGTGCAGAGACAGTGCGGTCGTACAATTACATAACTCCTTATATACCAATGTCTCAGATTCAACAAACATATATTGAGGCCACTAACATCATTCTGTGTAGCCTACTATTGTGAGTAGTCCTAAAGCAGCTCATGATGACTCAGAAATGGTCAGGAAACCATCTAGTATTTAGATCATAATCTTACCAGCATCTTTACTGTGTGAAGAGACAATACACTAAAGATGTGCTTTGTGTCTTTTGAAAGAAACAAATTGTTTACTCTGTAGTCTAACAAAAGCCCTGTTTGGTTCTTTTGCTTTCTCACTCCAAAAAGAATACAAGTTTTATTCATGCATACTATGAAATGTACCATTGCCAATTGTTCAAGAATAATCTTAGAGATGAACACAGAGGTTTGGCAGGCGTGGAGTTTCAACAAGAATAATTACAACAGTTAAGTTTTTGTCCAATCAGACACTCAGGAGTTATACTGTAAATAGTTTTATGGTCACAAAACCATAGCTTTTAGACATCTAAGAGCTACTTTTACAAAAAGCAGTTTAGCGTAGTTATTTCACAGTAATTCAAAGTTGCATTTGACAATCCACAATGGCACAGAACCCCTTAAGAACCATAATTGACCAGTGGGGTGAGAGGAACCTAGGGACATTTTATTTCAAAGACATAAATCCCGAACAAAGAAATGGCATGCTGTCTCAGCTTTGCACTCTTCTCTTCGACATCGACAATATCTCTCTTAATGACCACATACAAAAAAGCCAGGGTGCTAGTAGATCAGATTTTAAGGAAAAGTGAGCTTTCTTGGTGCTGGAAAAATAATGAACCTTCACACAGTTACATTTTATGAGCTTCTAGTATGGTTTTATTTGGTCCCCCTCCCTAAAGTCTTCCATGTAAATATTTACTGAACACAAAGGCGTGCCAAAAACAGCGATAGCCTTTAGATGGATATGGAGGATTCTGTGGACAGGCACAGCTATTTACCACATGCACACTCAATAACCAAAGCCCTCTGTTTGTCTCATAAATAAAGTATAGCAATGCATTAGTAGGACTTAATAGCCCAGGCACAGTAACATGTAGACAAGAGTGCAGGGCCCCATTTAAAAGGAACTTAAATACAGATGCAGGCCATGTACTTAGCCAATTTATAGGCATTTCTATACAAGTATCTGAAATGCCAGCATGATGTCAAATTGAACATGTGACATTTTAGGATATACTAACTACATTGAAAACATTTCTGAGTTATATATATACTCACTCACAGAGTTCATAGATAGTAGTATAACATTTCATTATTTCCCATTTACAGAGGGGAATATGACATGTTCACACTGTCTGTTGGGTTGTCTGTTGGGTTGGGTCTATTTTTGATAAATAAATGATAAACACATTTTTATAGTCTACACTTTACTAATTAAATATCCGCTATCTGGTGAAAATGTAATTATGCATTTTTAGCTAATAATGTGATTTTAGTTAGCAAAATCATCTTAAATGCTTTTGCTTTTGCAATAATATATCACATGGCTTAAAAATAACAAAGTGCAGTGACTAGATATTGTTAATAGTTTTGTAAGTAAATTCCTTACAATTCCTCCCTCTCTCTCTCACACGCACGCGCACACACACACACACACACACACTATAAAGCACCAACAAATAAAAGTAGCTTAACAAACAGGCCGAACGATGCTGCTCTGCATTTTAAAGGATGCAGCCCGGGACACTTCCCAAGGCGATAGCGGGTTCCACGGCGTTAGCAATCGATGGACGCAAAATGGAAAGCACCCATTAGGGATTGATTTCAGCCACATCTCGATAAGCAGAGAGGGTGGAGACATGGCCTCCAGGGGCCCTTTGCTACAGCCCAAAGTTCACGGCATGCCAGGTAGAGAGCAGCACCACAGGCCATCAACTTTATTAGCACGGAGATAAGCTGATTAGACCTTGTCAATCAAACGTGCCAGTGACTCCATCAAGATCCAGGGGCCTTTTCTTTCTCCAACCCCCCCCCCCCCCCTATTTTACTCCACTCTTCCGATTACTCTCTCTCTCTCTCTCTCTCCTTTCTGATAAATCATTGAAGCGGCCGACAAAGTGGCAGTGATCGCCAGGCTAAGCCGAGCAGCCCTGCAGTTGTCACCAAGGCAGACGCACGCGGACCCTGTGATGATGTGACGGCTATATTAAAGAGCACATCAGTTTGTTTTTACTGCGGTTTGATTTCCCACCGTAGCGGTGTTAAAAGCCAGGGGGGAACGGTGGGGAGGAAGAACGCGTCACCGCCATCCCACACGACCGTGGCGGCAGAGCACGGGTTGCCGGGACAGCGAGAAATAAATAGATAGATAAATGGGTTTGGGGGAAGTTAAATAAATAAATATTTTTGCAAACATAAAAAAAGGGAAATCTTCATGGTGTCTATTTGAAGCTGAGCTTGGCTTTGAGACTTGCTGGGAGTCCATGGGTGCTGGAGTGGCCCAGTAACACAGCACACGTTTGTTTCTGACACTCTATCTCTCTCCTTCCATCTTCTATTTTCTCTCCCACTCACTTTATTTCTCCTTGTTCGCTCTAAAGATCAGACTTGATCATTCTTTTGGTGCTGGGCCACCAAAGTGGCTCTCAGTCTTCAAATCTTCTCAGCAAACACTTAGCCAATGACATAATACGTTATATTTAGAAAGCATTTCCAGGGCTATTAATAGGCCCTAATTTATGTTCTCTGTGCTTGGCAGTAGTGTGTTTATAAATGTAATATTTTGCATTTTCTTGTATCATACCACATGCATAAATAAATCATGTATTTGTTATTTTAGAAAATATTTTTATTTTATGGTTATGTATGCAGGTCTAAGAGTAGTTGTGTTTTAATAACTAACGTCTAATTTTTGATTTGATTTGGTTTGGAAAAGCACATTATTAAAGTGAAGATAAAATAATGCCCCCCAAACATTTAAAAAATTATAAAATGTATAAAACATTTACAATACATTTAATATATGTATATTGCCTAGACTACAGTACAGTATATTTTGTCCTATATATATCGGTCTTCACCTCACTTACTTTTAGTTTATTCACCCTGATTTGGGTGTAATTTAAATATTTCAAAGATCCCTTTTTTCATTTTTCTTTTATAAGGACAGTTTGCTAAAGTAGATTTCCTCGAGGTATAGCATAATAAATAGCTTTTTTGTAATATGATAAAATCTGAATGCTGTATTGTGTTTCAAAAAGAATATGAAGTTATTTGATAATTGTTTGATTAATGGGGCTGAGAACGGGATATCTCACAGCTTGAGTTTGTTGCCAAGAAAAAGAATACTTTTTTCAAAATTTCAAAAATTCTAATGCAAGAGTTTTTTTTTTTTTTTTGCCAAGAAAAATGGCGCTAATTATATATTTTTAATTCTCGTACATTTAGCCTGAAACTATGTTTCCTAAATGTATATGATTCAACGCATAACGTTTTGCTCTGAGAAAATCTACCCACGGGGTGAGCTGTTTATCGGTAAACCCCCCGGCAGATGAAAGGCATCGTAATAATGATTTTTTTTTTCTCTCCTAATCGGGCGTTGTCAGCAAGGCGTCTTATCGTGGAGAGGAAAATGACACCGATCCTATCGAAGAGCCCGGAGTCCGAGTCGGCGGTGCGTGTCCCCCCAATCATGGCCGGCCACGGCCTAGCCATATCTAGCGCCGCCACAAACGGCGAGCAGCGCTTTTTTCATGTGGACTTCAAAAACGTTGCGAGTCATTAAAATTGCACCCGCGTTCGGCTGTGGGGATCAGCCGCTCCGCAGCCGAAATGCGATGTGGGAAGAGGAGAGTCGCTAAATGTGCTAATTCTATCCTCACATGTTTACGGCTTAATTTTAATCTGTTTGAGGGAGGAGGACGGCGCGGTGGGGGGTGCTCGATTGGAAAGGAGGGGTATTGAGGTGGTTGGGGGGTGGGGTGCAACGAGAGAACCTCACATTGCAATAAATCGCCATTATCTTTGACACCCTAGGACTCAGCTGTTCCGAGGATTTAGGGGTCCACTGGCAACAGTCTGTATCGTAGTGCATGAAAACACTGTTTACGCTTGAACTGTGCTAGCTAAGGTGCAATCGCCAGTTTCAGGCTGCACAGACAAAAGGCCTGACTTGCACAATGGCCAGCTAGCATACGCTCCTCAATAGAAGTGCTGAGCCAACAGACTTGAGTGTGTGAATATGTGCGACCGTTGGCCCGTCTGCAGATGGGCAAATGTGCGTGTCGTCAGGTGTTCGACTTGGAAATCTAAATCCCAGTGATAGCTGAAGATCCCAAGTGAGACGTTTGTGCAAAACAAAGTGATCAATTCCAGTGCATAAATATACCAAACATCACTGCTAGCTTCTAGCTAGCCTTCCTTTAGCAGCATGCTGTGCACGGTAGCTGCAATGTTAGTAATTATAAACAAGGGATTTTATAATAAATAATAATGCATTATTAGTTACAAGTCTCTTACTCGTTTATAACCATACTCTTTGAAGTACCGGTACTATTATGTATCAAAAAGGTTTTTGAATTTTAATCTAAAAACGCTTAATTTTGCTTGAAATAATGTTTATAATCTTTGCAACCACATTTTCCAGATTTGAGTATAAAAACACAGATTTAATGACATTTGTGTATTTGTCTTTAAGTAGAGTAATGTGTATTTAACCCTGCCATTACATTACATAGCATTTGAGAAATCTGTATATTTTCTCATTAAACTTCAAATACATTATTTTAAAATAGTTGAATGTCTTTACTCCTTATCTAAAACTAACAAATGCTCAAATTGCAAGATTGTGGTATCCATCAATATCTTAAAGGAGTGTTTTTCTAACCTTAATCGGCTTAGTTTTTCGCTATTTTTAGGTCACATTAACTATAAAGATACCCCCCGCCTTCTTGCACGCAGAAGAAAAAGTGTAGCCTTGACCTCTGTCTGACATAGAGAAAGATTTAGATGGTGGGGGTGTGTGGAGGGGCTGAAAAAGAAAGAATATTAGAGGGAGAGGAGAGGGCTGAGACAACAACTAGGTAAAGCTGCATAGGGTTAAAGAAAAACAGTTTCAGAAGGAAATGGGAGACAAAAGCGAGGACTTGGTGGTCCCACGGGCGCTTTAAAGAGCTGCTACATCTGAAGCGCTGAAATATTAAAAATGGAAAGGGAGAACAACAACAAAAAAAATTATAATAATGGTGAAGTAAACTAAAGGAGAAGTAGCAAGAGAGATTTGTGCCACCTTGTCACCCAGGGATGCATTTTTTGAAATATTAAATCTGTGATGATACAACAGCTGACAGTGAAGTGATGGCACCTGAAACTTAACAAGGTAATAAAAATGACAAACGGTTTATCAGACTGATGATGGATCTGCACAGTATGATGGGACGAATATTAGTTAAGAAATACCATTTATAACAATCATATTTACTTTACAAGTTAATTTTCTTCAGTTCATTTGTACTAGCTTAAAGGTTAAATTCAAGCTAATTGAAATATAATGTAATCAAAATGAAATGAGGGCTCTATTAATTCCTGTAGATTGTTGATAGAAAACATGCCCTAATATGTTTTATCAATGTTATTTCCGTTTCAGTGCCATTATGTATTTTATGATATTAATAATGCACTGACTCTTGAATTTAATAAAACAATGCATTTGTGGGTTAAAATTCTTCAATCTAAGCATTTGGTCAATTTATAATTTCAGAGGACATCACTGTAATGACATGTCAGTCTTATTTAATGAGCTGACTGTAGTGTAGAAGGGCCACACAGTTTAATACTGACCTAATTACACAAAATATGTTTCTTTTAAAACAGCTGCTTAATACTGTATTTTTTACCAAATAGTTCTGTGTATATTATATTATATCAAATTAATATTAGATGGAGAGACTGACTATTGAATGGTATTTTATTTTAATATTCTTTTGATTGAAAGTAGTAGTACTATAGTTCATCAAATCAACTCCCACACATTAATTTATAATTCGTAGTGTAATTTTAAAATGTGAATGTAATAATTTTAGAAGATGTTATTACTGTATGTGTGTGTATCAAATACACACACACACACACACACACACACATATATATATATAGTGTATATAATATACATATGTATATACAGTATATATACAGTGTGTGTGTATATGTGTATATATATAATTTTATTTATCCTCCAGTAGTACATTTACAGTATTACAGCATGTAACAATTCTGACAAAAGCTGTCTTTACATTACAGCCTATTGTATTACCTACACTGGGAGCTAATGGCTGCAAATTAGAGTGTATAAATATTTCCTTGGCTCTTATTCGCGTATGAGCCAACTTGATAAAAAAACACTGTAACAGCAACACTTTATTTGAGGATAGACAGTTTTGAACATTTGTATTACAAATTACCATTTACTTTACATTAGCTGTTATAGATAATAATATATATTACTATTGTGTACATATAGATAAATATAATACATAAAAGTGTTTGCTTTTCATGTATGTAGAAACTACTAGCAGTTTATGTTTCGGAACTTGACTACAGTCAAACAATAATTGATTATCATTAAGTGTACCACATTGCACACTAGAGGTCTGGATCCCAAAGTCTGCATGAATGACCAGCAGTACCACTGCTGTCTTTCAGCTTCAGATGGTGAGACTTTGTTATGGGTCACTTGTGTTGAATGCACTGTCAGGTCCAACCAAGCTACACAGATATTTATCGGGAACACAAAGAGGGACCCTTGAACCTCACAGCTGCACCTCGAACTGTTGTTTGGCACCTATGACTAGTCCTAAAATCTAAAGCAGTGAAGACGGTCAGTACTGTTTTAGATAATTTCTCAAAATATCCAAACCTCCCAAGCAGAACGCCTTACAATGATTCTGTACAAACACATATAAGCACATTAGACATCTTCAGCTGGCCTTGCTCTATTTCTTCAATGGTAGCCCCAAGGAGCAAGCCCCCTCCTCCTCCTCCTCCTCCTGTCAAAGGAGCCTCCTCCTTGCCCATCGGCCAAGGAACAGACTCGTTTAGGACACCCCAGGAACATGAAACGCAGGCCGGCCGAGATGTCAGCTGGTCGCCCCATCTGCCAGTCAGTGGGACGGTAAAGCTTTTGTCCCCGAGGGGGCAACCATAGGGGTGCCCTGTGTGTGTGTCTGCGTGTCTCCCAACAAAGAGCATCGTGCCCCAGCGTATCGAGCAGAGACTTACGATTTTGGATACATTTGAAATTGACGTTATCTGTTGCCAATAAAGGTGAATCACCTGAGCACCCAATGCTGTTTATATCTCAAGGAAACACAAACGATGTCTGTCGATATGTTGCTCTGACAATCCCGGAGCTTAATTGGTGTTATTCCAACTCTCTACGATGGATGCACGGCATACATCATTTAAAATGTCTTTGAACTCCTGTGTTGTCCCCCTTTACCCATTTCCTATGTTAAACAACACAACCTTGGCAGTACAAACAATTTGACTCCTGGGTAAGTGATGTTCTGTGCTGAGTGAATAGTAGGCTGGCTATGCTAGTCCAGGGGAGAAAATTCCACACGTGCATTCTACCGTTCCGTAGATAGGCTGCGCCCTTGAGCTGCCGTAGGAGGGAGGTGATTCTCCCCAGTCTCTCTGAGCTGATTGTCCTTTTAGTGGTGGTGGTGGTGGTTTGTGGGGTGGGCTTTATGCATTCGCACACATTGTTTAAGTCTTTGGACTGGTCAGAGTGCACATAGGCGGCACAAACAGATTTATTTAGCCCAGTTTTGTTTCCATCGTCGGACCTGTGAAGTATATCACCATAGTGGTGTGATTGAGTGTATGTGCGTGTATATATACATACACACACATAGTACTGCATGTATAGTACATGCACTGTTTTCATTTACAAAGTCTGTTTTATTTCTCTGTTTTTTGGTGGGTTTGGGGTTGAGATGTTGCTCTACACAGTCACGACTGCCCACATCTCTGTCTCACCACATGATATGCTGTACCGTGCATAGTGGTTGTCCTGAAGCAATGATGTATGCACAGCCATGCACCATAGCTCCTCCCACAACCATCTCTCATCTTAAGACCCCCACTCACTCATCAGTCAAGGCCCACTGCCGTGTGCTGCACCACCGCCCGGCTTTTAAAGCGCAGTTGCGAAGGACTGGCTAAGATGGCCTAAGGGACAGTTCCTTTGGTTGAGCCTGTCTTAATGTGAATATGTGCCTAGTTAGGACGACAGAACAGAGATGAGGCATTGATTTAGGTTTTCTTTTTTTTTTATGTTCAGTTAAGGCCAACTGATGTCAAGGATGTTCTTGGATACAATTTCCATGTGTTTAACTCTTACTGAGTGCTTCTTCCTCTAAGCTTTCTCTATTTCCTTTTTATTCAATTTTTAAGAAGTACCACCATGTTCTTTTTCTTTTAATTTTTGTCATGTACTTTCGTTGTACATGTATAATTAAAAACACCAAACATTTAACACTGTATATCGACAACAGAACACAAAACATGCACTGGACAACTCTTGCTCTTAGGTTTCATGCTCTTGGCTATTGGCTATTTACTGTCACATTCTTTGGCCCAGGAGCAACAATTACTGTATATCCCCAGTGATGTCATACATGTAACTGAACACATTTGCAATACTGTTTACCTGAATAGAGCGCAGCCTTCAGATTCCTCGTATTTAGCTATAAGCAAAGCAAACAAAAGACTTGCAGGACAATACTACATACTGCAGTGTTACACATTCGCTTTTCCCCCCCAGTGCGGTGCTGAATTTACCAGTTTATCCAGCATGGACATTCAGCCCCATAAGATACTGCATAGGTAGAGATGCCTGCTGCTTTTTCTGTGCACTTGAAGTGAGCTATTGTAGCACTTTAATGAGCTGTGTTGACAAGTGACCGGTTACATTCTGGCTCTACAACCTACTTAATGGGTAATTATTATTGCCTCTTATTCAAGATGTATAGACTTTATGCAAATGTGGAGCAGACTGACTGTGTGTAGGTGTGTGTGTGTGTGTGGTCAAAGTGCACATATGTACACAGAAATAATTGTACTCCAGGTTACACACACACACACACACAAACAAGCTGAAATGACATGGTGATTAAGATCTTAAGCATATGGGGGTTATTGTTTCTCTCCGCGCGCGCGTGTGTGTGTGTGCGCGTGCACGTCTGTGTCATTTGACTGTCGTGTTTCCAAGTGCTTCTGCCCCCCTCCCCACAGCCTCCTGTGACAGGTTCACCCATCTCTCCTGGGGAGGCCTTCACTCTGAATTTAGACGCGAGCGTCATCGAGTGACAGCAAAAGCAGCGCGTCCCAGCTATTGCCGCGTGACTACAGTTAACTTAACAAGGTTCGATATGCGAGCTCCTCCTTTGATGTAATTGATTTGAACGGTTTGTGCATCGTTCCTGTGGAGTGGTTGCATTTTCTGGTGGCTCTGTCGACAGGATCCTCGGAGGCAAATGCAGGTCACGTCACTCACAAATGTAAGATGAAATAGAAATGTACTGTTGTTTTCCCACATTACAATATGCTAATCTGTGTGGAGTGTGTTGTTTGTGGTCGATGACCATCATTAAAAGGAGGTCATTTTTTGTTGGGGGGGGGGGGGGGTCTCTCTTGTGGCCCTTACTGTAATTCTCTGAGCAGAAGAGCACGTGTCCCATCTGCCCCAGTCTGCCACAGAACAAGAATGGAAAACGCTGTCGTAGGACCTGTTAGGAAGGTGGTCAGTAAAATGTGTCAACCCGTTTACTTCAATGGTGAATAATGATGGTGTGAAGTTATTATATTGCATCTACTTCATGGAAACTCCAATAGCAACATTATTAACATCTTAAATACCACAATATGATACATAACGTGTTCATTTTGTATGCAAATTGCTTCTAATAACCAGTCAGAATATAAATCATCAATTGAAATAGTAAAAAAGTAAGTTGTTTTTATTTTTAATTTATAGAAATGTCAAAATAGTTTTTGGTGAATCTATGTGTTGCATTTAAAAGTGAAATAGTGTTGAGTGATCAGGGCAGGCATCTCCTGGGCCTCTGGATGTGTTTGGGCCAAACAAGGGCAGCCCACGTCCTCCGGGGCTCCTCTTGTGTCCTCACTGAGCCACAGACAGGAGGCGCCTCTTCACAACTACCACCTGAGCTCTCTCCCAGCCTGGGAGCAACCTCTCCCTATCTCTTCACATTGGTCGTGACCTGGCCTACTTCTCCCCGGTCAGGCCTGGACGCTCTTGATGTCCACTAGATTAGCCCGGTCCACAGATCATCTGTGCACTTTGCTCAGTTATCTGCCTGTTTGTGAAGATACATTTCACAAACAGATATCTAGTTTAATGGTCACTTATTCCAGTCCATAGCTTCAAACCACAAGATGCAGTCCCCCCATGTATGCTATGCATGGCTCAGTTTGCCCCTCTTCTGGAGTCCAAGAAAAGGGGCTTTCATTAAATCTGCAATTGTCTAAATGTTTACAGTTAAGACACGTCATCAACCTTCCACCTAAAAACATTGGAGCCATGTCTATTTTTAAATGTATTGACTCATTTACTATGATATTTGTTAAACATTATTTTTACGTGGTCAATGTAGTATCTTTATATGATTACTGAAGTCATGGTGGGTAAGTGGGGGGGCTAATCCAAGTGTATACAAGTGTGTAATTTGAATCTGAGGAAGCTTGATTATTGCAGTAGAATTAATTGAAACTCAATTGGGAAAATTGCAGCTGATCAAACACAATATAATATGGTCATCCTTGCTGTACCTCATGGACGTGACCCCAGAACATTAAATGTCCCTTAAAATCAGCCAAAGTAGTTATTTGCAGCCTAGAAGGTCACTGTTAAATCCTGGGTGAGTCTTCCAGTCAGTCCAGTACAGTCTGAGGATCGCTTCCTGGATCATGCTGAAAATAGCATTAAGGTAAGAGTCACAGCTAGGTAGCTCGACATGCTGATCATACATTATCTTTGTGAGAATTGGCAAACCAAAACACATGTGTAAACCTCTGACCTAAGGTAACAGGCTTCACTAATAATTTTCCCCACTGTTGGCTCTCGCATGCCCGCAAAAAGGTTAAAGGACCCATTCCATGAAAACCATGTATTTCTAGTTGTTTTTGGAATTAACAATGTCGATGTGACACGAAGTAGTAAGCCTTTCAAAGTGGACTGTTAGCTTCCTGGTATTGGCGAAAAAAGGGAGAGGGATGGGCAAACAAAATGAGAGAAACATGCATATGTTTAGATATGTTTTATGTTTAGATTACTGCACACAGTTTGTTTGGTAACGCCCCTATGAGGATATGGCCAGCATTTGCAGATGACCAAATCTGTAAATCTACTTTTTGTTACTTGTTACTTGTTAGAGTAACTGCAGGCTACCATAGCATAATCAAGTTGAGTCTGCAGGACAGGCATATCATCAAGAGTGATGTGCACATCAATAACTACATTAGATTAATATAGGCTAAACCTGAACGGATTAGAAATGGGCTACTTAAATAAAGTTGTGTTGATTTACTTAACCTAAACTTTGCTCATTGATAAAGACGCACTCGGTGTCATACCGAAATTGTATCCGCTGCCGGAATTAGGATTGCCGTTTAATTTTAACGTTTCCTGTTTCTCTTTGTGTTGTTGCTAGCAGCTAGCATCTATCCACCTATCTGCCTTATAGCCCTGTAGCGGCAAGAACGGCTGCTGGTTTCGTGCTATGTAACCCTTCATTCATTAAATAATACATGCTTATGGGTGCATGGCTGTTTAACAGGCAAGGATGGCGATGTTGTGTTATGATATAATTGAACCTTCATTCATGAAATAATGTGTTTAGTAGATACATGGCTGGTTATCAAAACGTAACACCGTTGCTACACAGGGCTGTGTGACCAAGCTGCTGCTGTGTTGTTGACACGAACAACAATTAACTACATTCTGCCGCCTGTATCCTTTACTGTAGTCTGGACGGCGAGGCGGAATTAATGCGCAATATTTACACCTTGAAAACACTGCTGAAATTAATATATGTGGTCCAAAACCCATAAAACTATGTTCAAACCGCGTTTGAGTAGCCTGCACCGGTGCTAGCAGTAAAGCAGTCGTAGCCTCACGTCAACACAGCTATGTAGAAGTCGGGGCGGGTGGGCAGTGACTTGTTAAATTTAAAGCAACAGTCACTGAAATCAGACCATTATCTAAAGAGTTGTTGTATGATGTGCTATTCCACATAAACAGTTTTTTTCACCAAAGCGTAACTTGAGTGAACTGGCATCACCTGTTTCAACTGCTAAAAACCCTTGTGGACTTTTACCACTGAAACCTTTGTGGTCTACTGGTGTCCAAAATACTGTGAGCATGATTGATGTCCAAGTAGTCATAGAAGTGGAAAGTTTCTCTTAAACCTTCAGATTGCCTGCTCTTTAACTATTACGTGTACAGTGTGGCAGTTCATCTTTTGTATGTGTGTGTGTGTGCATGCACGTCTCTGTGCTTGTGCGTGCGCGTGACCACCCCCACATGTGCACACCACAAGTGGCCACCTCATTTCTTTATCAGCCTAATTGTGTTCTAGTGCGTTCTCCAAGATGTCGAAGACCGTAATTAGTGGATTGCTTTGAGGCAGGCGGGCCCAGGGCAAGGGGAGGGTTTGAGGGGTCTGACAGCACGAAGGGAGGTTGAAGAAGAAGAGGGCAGCCTATTTCAGAGCCCTGATGGAGGTTATATCTTCTGCGACAACTGGACCAGAGTAATCAAAATGTGTTAATAATCCCTTCAAAGGGTTTGGCAGAGCATCAGTGAGAAGCCCTAGTGAACACCAAGCCCCCCCGCTAGACCCCGATTCTGGCTGCCCCACCCTTACTAGTCTTTACCTCACTCTTTCTGTCTTGCTCGCACTTGACAAGGCTTTTTTCTCATCTTTTTTTTTTTTTGACTAAAACTATAATGAAAACACGCAGCGATTCAATGTATCCAGTCATCATACATAACCATCCCCATGCTGCCGTTCCTACTTTTTAATTGAGATATTCTCTGGTCCCTGGCCACAGTATTCCTGTTGCTGTATCTGCTGTCAGTTCACAATCCTTACATGTGAATGCATTGTAGTGCTGACCAGGAGCCAGAAGGGGGCGCTGGTCTGTCCCTTTGAACAGCAGCACCCTGCTGTTTGCTTCTCAACCCCCCCCCCCCCCCATCCAGGTCAAGGCTGTAGTTGGTCCCTGTAAATTCTATCTTTGGTTTAGGGACTGACAGAAAGATTAAAGTTCACAAATATGGCCAGATGGAGTCTATAAGGCTAAGATATCCCTACCTTCCACCCTTAAAAGGGATTTAGGCATTTAGATCAATGGACTCAATCAATGTGCATAGTGGTGGATGTAATGCCGGCGAAAAGTTTGATTGCATGCATATTGATTAGAGGGGGGAGGGGAAAGCGGCTTAAAGGCTATCGATTCAAATGTAGACCAATTTTGGGTTTTTCTCAGCTTAAATTTGTTTTTTTGTTATCTACCCATTATCAATTTTTTGTTTTGGTTTTGTTTTTTTACTAATAATTCCTGAAAGTTTGTAATTTAGCCTGACTTTTTGCCATAATACAATATACATACTGTACCAAGATAGTTGATGTTCTCTTTCAATGGCTACTCATTTTATTCACTTTTACTTTCCTTGACAATTAGCAAAATGTCCCCTCGTTCTCCAGTCAGGCTTCTCTCTTTCTCTCTCTCTCTCTCTGTGTGTGTGTCAGGATCCATTTTAAGACAGTTAATAATGCATGGGGTTGCGGTGGAGGCACCGAGGTCTGGATGTGACCCAGGAGCATGGCGTGGGGGTCTCAGGAGAACCTGTGTCCGGCGTGCAAAGGGCTGGAGATGGGGGGGGTGGGGGGGTGGAGGGGTAGCTTAATAATGTAAAAGAGCCGCAGCATCAAAGAGCCTGCTGCTGGCGGACATGGCATGCAGCATGCATGCAGTGTGTACGCAGTCATATTCCTCCTGTCTGTAGCAACCTGTCAGTTAGCAGCCGCACAGTGTGGAGCGCCGTGCGAGTGTGCATGTCAACGCAGCATTTATGTTCTTCTGCTGGTCTTGAATGCAAAAGGCCTCTAACGGGTGCTGTGTGTGGGTGTGTGTGTGCGTCTACGCTGTAGTTGAGCGTTAGGTGGCTCGTCAGCAGCGCATGGCTGCCCTGGGAAAGCTAACGTTGCTGCGAGTCTCCAGAGGACTCATTGACTTTCTAATGATTGGTGGTCAGCCCAGCCCCCTAACCCCCCCTCCTGCCTCCCCATACTGGTACCGGGGGTCCGGCCTAGCAGCTGCTTCTGCTCATGCTGCTCGCCTCTGGCCAGCAGCGCACACCGCTGTCAAGAACCCCTCTCTCCCCCCCCCCC
>JAODUH010000011.1:987698-1001694 GCA_027564835.1 Typhlichthys subterraneus | reverse complement strand
CGCCTCTGGCCAGCAGCGCACACCGCTGTCAACAACCCCTCTCTCCCCCCCCCCCCCCCCGGCCTGCTGGCGATCTGTCCAACCCCATTAGCAGAAAGCTGCGCTAACGTAAGGAAAGAGATTTTTTAATTTTATTTGTATTTCCTCTCTTCTCCCCCACCCCCCCGTTCCCCATCCTCAGTTTTCCTCAAACCCTTCTCTTCGTCCCTCCTCCGCCCCGGCTGAAAAAAAGAGAGAGCGGAGTTCACTCTAACCTTTGACAGGCGGTTGTTCCAGTTGCGATGCTTTATGTGTGGCTGGGTATCGATCTGCATTGGCTTTAGGAACTAAGGGAGGAGAGAGAGAGAGAGATGGTGCCTTTTAAGTCCCACACACTTCTTCTGGAGAGAGGAAGTAGTTTCACGTGCACCCTGACCTTCAGCTATGGATGTGTGTGTGTCTAGAGTAGGTTAACGTGCATGTGTGAACCTTCACATCAGCCGTATCTGTGACACGTGACGTAATGCGCAAGTGGCGTGTTAATTTCCTCAACCTGTTTAGCATACTCTGTTTGTAAGTCTGCCTTTGTGTTTCTCATGTGCTGCGTGCGCTTCAGGGGGTTTGACCTTCTGACATCCCGTCGTTCTTTTAGGTTCAAAAGTTTCCGAGCAACCAATTCCTACTGATGATATGATATCACTTTTATATTTTGAGGAAAAAGAAGGGAAAAAATAAAAAAAACTCACGCTGGTATCAGATTTGAATAGATATGTGTGCGCTCACACACACCCACACAAACACGCTCGCGCGCAGACACACAACTCCAACCGACAGCCTCATTCTTAAACCAGCGAGGAAAAGCTCTGAAAAGGCTCAATCTCCCAGGAGACCGTTGCTTGTCAAAGACCTTGTCCAAACAACGGAGAAATCTTGTGGAAAACTCGGATACTTTCCCATCACCGTTCATCAATCTAGTGCTTGCGAAAATTCATTATTTATTTATGGAACTTTCGGGGTGTGTTATTTGAATAATGCGGCGGCGTGACGAAGGGGGGGGGAAGCTCACAAAAAACCAACAAAATGACAACCACGCCAAAATCACCCGAGGGCACATGCCAGCATGTCGCATCAGTGTCACCCTCCCTCGCGTTACCCCCCTGGCAGGTAGCCCCACACACACACACACACACACACACACACACACAATACAATATTTTGTTACATACGTGTGTACAAAATGTTCTCTTCTGCGCCCACATGACATACCTTTCATACACTAATGTCACACTAAACAGTCTTTACAGCGGAATTGAAATACGCAAACACGTGCAAAAATATTCCTGCCACACCCTCAGGCGACCGGAGACCACTGGCGGTGACGTCAGCGGTCTGTTGGACGGATTTCCATCTGGCTGTGATCTCCGTCTTGTGAGAGTGAGCGTCGCCCAAAGCCCAAGCTCCAGCTTGAAACAAGGGTGCCCAATGCCCAATAGGACCGGCGTTGGGGCCTTATCCATCCGTCACACTCCGGGAATGAGGCCGTTAAAGGAAGCCCATCGAGAGTGCTTTGCTTTGTCAATAGAGCCGGTTTACAGATACTAATGGCTTGTGCAGCCACCACTGGATTATGCCGTTAGTGCTAACGCTGGTGCCTCGGTAATGGCTAGCACCGTCGTAGATGTCGCATGTGTGACGCTTTTAAAATGGATGGCCTTCTAGAATATTCAATCCCCACTTCATTAAGCAGGTGAATGCGATGATGACAGTGGGCTGAAAACAAAATGCAACGGTTGAGTTGCATTTAATGTCCACGTAAGGACTTGTGCCCTTGAGTGGACACAGGTCTATGGCGTCTGTTGTTATAACAATGGTATCGTAAGCCCTTTTTTTTGTTTGTGGGTTTAAAGTAAAGCAATTACCACATGGGTACAGTGTAATGCCCACTTGTGTGCCTGTGGCAGCCACAGTGGTCCCCTCGCCCAACAAGAACCTTCCGCTTAACCTCCACATGTCACAACCAAATCACAGCAGCCAGTGTACCCAACAACACAACACGGAGCCCCTCAAACCCCCAACCGCACACGGAGAGAGAGAGGGAGAGGGAGAGAGAGAGAGACGGACAGACGCACCCACCTTTTGTTTGTTACTATTCTCAAAGGTGGATCACGGACTGAGCCCAGTAAGGGATTGTGACAGAGGTGATGTCTAAATTAATCATTCATGCTCTCTCACATGGGCTACAGTAACGGACCTGAAATATTAATGGCCACCGCAGAATAAATTTTATTCTCTTTTCATTCTGATTAGGATCCACAGACACACACACACACACATGTTTATTTATGCCCTGGAGATGAGGCACGGGGGTCACTATTAGGAATTTGTCCACACACACACACACACACACACACACACACACTTCTCTTTTGCACTTGTGTATCAACTCATTGTTTAGGAATATGTACATATTTTCCCCATGTGGTAGATGAGTGGGGTATACATTAAACATTATTGTGCAGTCAGTTGGTATGATATAGCATGAATGCTGTGAGGCTACAGTATCACTCCAGTTTTTCATTTGTTTTTTAAATACGTGAGAATGAATGGTGGTCTGTTTTTTTTGTTTTGTTTTGTGACGGATTTTAACTTGTATACGCATGAAAGCAGAATGTGAGAATGAAGGGGAGTTGTTAATGGGTTTGTGTGTTATGATGAATTTAGAAATATCTTAAAGTTTGTTTTGGAAATGTTACACGTTTTCCAGTTTTAAGTCGTTAGCAGTGTCTTGTTGCATGATAAATCAATGATGAGTGTGTATGCATGCTAACTAGAGTGGCTGTAAACATGAGAACAATACAGTATTTCCCAGTGAAGAGTTACTGGCCAGCCCCTTGGCTGTCACAAGAGGATTTTCACTATTGCTGAATGTCTGATTATTGTTTCATTTCACACCAGACGCTGAAACTCTAACTCGGTGCAGTATAACCTGGCCTTGGTGCACATATGTGCTGTTTGTGTCTCTCCATGTTTATGGAGGTTGGTGTCTTTCACATCACCCCCTATGACAGTGTCAGTCATTTCCTTTCCTCTAATGGTCAATGCGGAACAGACCCTAGCAATATTTATATCAACACAATTGTATTGCTTAACATTGGTCTCTGATTTATTTTTTGTTGGCTTGCACATAGAGCATCACAACAAATTCCTTACAGAACAAATGTGTCTACTTAAAAAAAAAAGTACTCGCCAGGTCAAAACATTGTCTGTCGTGATGGAATTAAATGTTTTCAATTTTTTTTTTTTCTTTTCCATTTACATAATATGTGCGGTCCCATTTTACTTTAATTTGAACAAATCAAGGTTCTGTCAGAATTGAGTCCTGTGCCAAAACGGACTGGTTAAGGCACACGGACACTTCGTCTTGTATTTAGGTGTTTGACGACTTTATCTAAAAAGTTTCCTTTTAGACTTTCTTTCATCCTCATTGTTTATTTTCTTCTGTTCCTGGTTGGAGGTTTGAATAAGTTGTGGGCCTAATTGCGCATCAGTTTGTCATTTCCTCTCTGGAGATTTGGATGATGAGCAAAAACTGATCTGTCAATTTCTTAAATATGTTTATTTAAATGTGTCGAGGTGAGCTCATTCTACTGTATGTGTCTACTTAAAATGCATTAACTTTTCACAGAGCACTCCACTATTTAGATTTACTGTAACTGTATAGAAAAGTTAAAAAAAATAAACGGGTTCGTGTTCAGGTGAGATGCATTTTGGGGGAATCACCTAAAAAAATATACACCCCTGCCTGCAGTCTTTATGTGCTTTTGTTCTGGTCTCCTTTTGTCTGTGCTGTCCATGATGTTCCCACTGATATGACATGGTGTCTCACCCGTGTCTTGTGACTGCCCCATTATGCGGCTGTGGTATGTAGCTTGTAACATTCTGTCTGGTAATTTTACGGCTCGTCGGGAGTGTCTGTGTTATTCTATGCATTCCATAGTCCCTGAGTTCCATTGAAACGTGTTCCGTGGTTCCAGAATATCTGTAACTACTGCATGGATGGACTCTGTCCTATCATACTGTCTGTTCTAGTTGTGTTTCGCCCATCTGGTTCTGTTGTGGCATGACAAGGCAGTGGCCATGCCTGAGACAGACGGTGTCATTCCTGAACAGGCTTTTTTAGCTTTCTTTTTCTGTTGTAATTTGAGACACGAGAGGCATGCACACATTTACATATGATCTGTTTGTTTGTGGTTCATCCATATGCACAATATTTATGTGTCCATAGTTAAACACGCGTATAGAGTGAGGGTTTATGTATGCGGATATGCTTGTTTCTCTGTGTGTGTGTGTGTCCACGTGTGTATGTGATCCTAATGATGCATTCCTCCTCTACACTATTGGGCTGTCAGCACAGTGTCGGTGTCTGTCACACAATCTGCTCCCCCCATCCCTCCACACACACACACACACCTAGGCAAGATGGGTCATTTTTCTATGTCAGGACAGAAGATTCGCCCTGGCACCAGATTGATCCAGGACGTTGGACTCATTATTCTCTGTTTGCATGTGTCTGCTCTGTGCACAGCCACAAGCAGACAGATCTCGGCAGGCTTGAGCTAAAAACTGCAAATGCTCTCTCAGTGCTTTGTTACCATTAGCATAATTGGATCGAGTTATTGCGCAGCTCAGGTGAATACTTGTGTGTGTGTGTGTGTGTGTGTGTGAGAAAGAGAGAGAGGTGTGTGAACATTCAAATAGATAGAAAGTTTAGTTGGTCTTTTTACCACTCTACAAAAAACACTGAGATGAACACAGTTGTCAGTGAGGGACATTGAGAGAAGAAGACACATGTTTTTCCTCCACAAAACAGTTCCTCTCAGGGTTCCTACGCAGTATGGAAAGTATGGCATTTGATTCGAGTCAATTCCAGGTCTGGATATGGAAAAAGGACAAGCGTGTATGGAAAACATATTTGGGCTTCCTCTATTCTGTTTTCTAATTTCAATTTTTTTTAAACGAAATGTTTCATGCAAGCAGTGTTCTTCGTGGCGTTTGGAGCAGGTAGCCAGGACAGCCAAAATGGGAGCGCCTGGGCCAGAGCGAGCTTTGGAAAGCAAAGCAAGAAGTACTGTACGGTGTGAACGCAGCACTGCCTTTATAGTACGTCACAACAACCTGCAAAACGGCTCCGCCCCACATGTGGACATCCACGACTAAATTAGTTTAACCAAAATGTCAATATCTTTGAATTGCATTTACATAAAATGTTAATGAATTGATTTATATGAGCAATAGTACTTAGCAGCAACAATATTCTTTCGTAATTTAAAAGCGTATAGTCATAATATAACACTGTCAACAGTTTGATTTTTAAACCATTTATTCATATAATCATCTAGCTATTGGTGAAATCTGCTTGGAAATTCAGGAAATTTTAGTGTATTGATTTTGAAATGGAAAATGTGTAGGACCCCTGTCCTCTGCTATAGGTGACCCCCACCCAAAACACCCTCTGTTCCCTTCAACAAACCCTAAGGCCCCCTGGCCCCTTGTTATTCTCTCCTCCGTGACACTTGATAAGAGTGACACACTCTGTATGTGTGTATACAGTATGTTGACTGGTGCGAAGGGAGGGAGGGGGGCCTTGGCCCTGGTAGTGTGGTATTTTAATCTGGGCTATTTGTAATGACAGGCCCCTATGAGCCCAGAGGAGTGGCAGGGTGAGAGGCTCTGACAGGTTCTAATCTCTGACAGGACTAGTAGCTGGAGAATGTGCCAGCTAGAAACCCCCCACCCTCTCTCCCTCCCTCTCTCTCTCTCTCTCTCCCTCCCTCCCTCTCTCCCTCTCTCTCTCTCTCTCTCTCTCTCTCTCTCTCTCTGTCTCACTGTCTCTCTGCTGTCTCTTTTCTTCTCTGTCCCTTGAGTTCTCTCTGAGACATTGCATACCCCACCCTTCTGGCCATGGAAGCAGGACCAGCTACCTGTTGCTGTAACCCTGCCCCCCCCCCCGCCCCTTCTGTGGCCAGTTGTTGACATTCCCTATTTTAAATGGCCGCCTGTCTCTGTGCTTCACATTGTCATCGCAGTGGCGCCTCATATGGGCTCAGTGTCTTTAAGTCTGTCTGTCTGTCAGAGCAATTTGGAAAAGTGGAGAATAACAGGTGCGTATTTGTGTATTGGAGTTGTGTGATTCTTGTGTGTGTGTGTGTGAGAATATGTTTGTATTTGAATGCATGTGTCTGTCTGTTTATGCTGTTTATCTGTCCCCCCCCCCCCCTCCGTCCCAACCATATCTTCCATTCTGCTGGATAATAAATTGTTATGAAATCTGAAATCCCTTCCCTATATTTCTGTTGGTGTGTGTGTGTGCACACATTCATGGGTTCCAGGAGACCGCAGTATTTGGCAAATAGGACACTTGGGGTTTTGTATCTGCATACTCCTTATGCTCGAACACATGCAGCCTTATCCACATTTGCCCTGCCTTGAACCCACCTCTGTTCAGCCTGCTTTGATACTGTAACTGCCTAACTCTAGACTTAAGTACATCTTAGATGCTGTCAATACCCTCATTGTTTTGGGTGTTGAACGTCAGTAGCTGGGTTTGCATGGAACGCTTGTTTGTCATTCCGAATGAAATCCTTTTTATTTAAAATGTCTAGTTACCTGTTTACATGGAATGTTATCTAATACGATCTGGTGTTTACATGGGCTGTCGTCATTAATCGGAATAGGTTTATAACGTGCACATATGGCTCCACTATCAAAAAGACTAAAACTGGCTAGCCTCTGTTACAGGGAGAGTGTAGTCTCAGCCTCTTCCCTCACATAAGCAACTCTGTGCTGATACATATACCCTCGTAAGCTCGATTGACTTTCCGGAAGTAAGTAACTTGATATTCATTGGCTGTTAGAATTGTCACTCAAGAAGTATGTACTGTATATGTATACTTATCTAATAATACATTACCTGAAAACAGTCAGAGTTGTGTTGGTAAGTTTCTCAAAAAAGTCCTATGTATAGGTTGAACATCGGACTTTGTCAATGAGTTACGCAGTTGGGCGTTGTGCATGTCAATCAAAATACCTCTTACTGTCAAGTAGGCAGATCTTGACGCAGTTAGCCAGTGCTGTGTCCCAGACTTTACGTAAAGTAATAGGTGGCTCTGCGAGACTAGGGAGAGTGAGGCTATTTGAATGATGGTGGAGGGATTTACGGCTCCAGATTAAGTCACTGTAGCTGCCATTCACTTATTTACGCATTGCAGTTGTTTTGTCTAGACTTTTACAGTGGTTGTGCCAAATATCTGCCATGTCTCCAATAATACTGGTATTACAGCAAAACAACAGTAGCCTAAAGTTAAAGACTTTGGGAAAATTTCAATTGGGTTGGGCTTTTACATTGATTCCAATTGGAATATTATGGTCCAGACAAACGCAGCTAGTGTATCTGACCGTTACCACTTAAGTTTCTTTATTGAACTGCGTTATATAGGTCTTTTTGGATGATTCATAGTTTTAATATTTATTACAATTTGCTACAATTTGACTGCCCATATTAAATTTCTCATGTATGCTCAAGTCTCAGTAATGGTATAGGACAAGTATAGTTTATAGTGTATCTTTTTTGAATTTTTTTATAATTTAGTTACACTCAGTCAATAGTTTAGCATTGTATGCAGTTGTTTGCTTGTTGCAAACAAAAGGATGTGGGCTCATAGTCAAAGATCCTTGGCTGACAGTTTAGAAAAAGTAACCTGAGGCGCTAACAAATGAACAAACACACCCAGTTAATAACAGGAGGCTTTCTGTTTCCTCCATAATGCTAATACAGTGTTAGTTACTGTAGGTACAGAGAAGCAATTCTCCACTCCTGCCAAGGAAAGAGATTAAGCTACAAAGTTAGATGAAAGAAATAGTCTTTAAAAAGGCCAACATGGTGTAACTATTCAGGTACATCTCAAACTTTAAACCCAGGCTTTTTTCCTCCTTTGGCAGCAGAGAGGGACTGGGCAGGCTTATGCCCAGGTGCAGTCTGTGCCATCGGCGATGAGTCAAGCCGAAGCCAGGGAATGCTGGCACACTTTGGGCATGGCCGCGGCCCCTTCTTCCTCAAAGGCTTCCTTCGTCTCCCTGCTTTTCCCTCGCGGTCCCTGCTGCTCTATAGCCCAGGGAGCTCATTAGGCCATACTTCCTCTTCATTGAATCCATTTTTCATAGCCTAAAAAACAGCCCCTGATCTTAGAAACCGTGCCTAATTTAAGCCTCGGTGTTGGCGAAATTCTGGATTTTGATGTTTGGGTTGACCCATGTGTACTTGTCATCCAAGATGGGGGAATTAGTTTAATTATTATAGAGGTGCCAGCATATCCATATTGGAATGATGACGTAGAACCAGAGCTAAATAAGTTTCTTTTTTTTTAAACCAGAGTTTGCGTTATGAGGAAACATCCGTCCCCTTCTTTGCTTGCCGACTATATACTGTAGGTCTGGGGGGAGACCAGTGCGTTAACTCTGCCTAATGAAAACATTGGTGATAACATGCGCCCTCTCCCAGCTCCTTTAATTATGTATCTGTGACTGGGTACCTCAAGGCCTCTGTAGGCTCCCAGCTTCACTTGTCCAACTGAAGTTTCATTTGTACTTTGGACCCTGATGTGAAACATTTGTACAGAGATGTTATTGCTCAGCCCATTTTTTCTCTTGCTTCTTTGCACCCATTTATGTCGCTCTCACAGTCTTTCAATCGTTAGAGTTAATTATTTTAATTAAATTTCATTCACGTAAGAAAACGCAATTGTTTTGATGTGCTATACGATGTTAAAGATAAAATAAGATAGCTTCTTGCTATGAACAAAAACACCTATCCCTTCAAAGCCACAACGTGCTTTCTAAGCTCTGCCCCGTCCTTATGAAAACGCATTTCAAAGGCTAGCATATTGTTGTGTGCGGTCTGCACCACTTTGTTTGCATTCCTATTTACGGAGCCAGAGCTACAAAAGTGTAATCAGCTTACTATCGCTTACCTTTTTAAGTGCAGGCACTGTGCGCAATCGCAATTCGGTATCGCAATCGCAAATCGGTATCGCATCACCAGCTGCGATACCGCCACCTTAACACCGTCAAAGTTAACATCCTCAAAAGTCGTCTAAGGCTGTGTCCTTTATCTCTGAGAGGACAAAACTCTCCCACCCCCCCGTTCCTCCTCCTCCTCCTCCTTCATCTTGGTTGTCCTCCCCAGCCATCCATCACGGCATTAATATACCTCCCAGGTATCAAGTGTTGATGAGCGCCTGTCTCCCCTGGCTGACACGTATCTCTCCAAAGGTGAGTGGAGGCAGGCAGGGGAGAGAGAGAATCTCTCCTAGCCAGCCAGCGCGTGTGGAGGAATCGCTAAGCAGCCTGCGCTGCCCTCTCGTTAGCCTCCCAGATGCCTAGCGACAGAGGTGAAGCAGGGGTGGGGTCAGCACCCCCTGCGGGGGAAAAGGTGCCGTGCCAATGGGCGTGCCGGGCCGAGACCCCCGCTCCATTCTCCTCTGTGCCCTCGCCGTCAGTGTGCCCTGTGCCCCGGGCCGCTTGGGGGGGAGGCTGTCACGCGTCGCCCTCAATTACAGTCGGAGGGTACGGGACACACGAGGCTGCCCGCTGCATGCGCTCGCGTTGCCATTGTAACCGGCGCACACGTCGTCGTAGGCCCTTTACGCTGTGCCGGGGGAACTCCTCCTCGTGGGTCTTTTATTTTAGTCTGCTTCGTTATTAAAGAAGAGGAACAATGCTGTGTTAGACTGAAGAGGTGCCAGGGACACTCCTGAGGCCCTTTCACATCAAGTACGGACATATTGTACACTCACACGCACACACACACTCACACACAATGGTACACTGTATGCTTCTGAAATACCTAATAGGCTGAAATGCTTTCAAAGCATTTTTGATAGCCTTGTGCCATTGAAGTTATTTCATTTTGTATTCTGTCTGTGTCTTGGTCAGCGTCAGCCTTTCACTCTTACAGTATATGTATTAGATCCCCCCCCCCCCCAACTCTGATCTGCAATTCTACAAAGATTTGTTGTCTATAGGCAAACCTGACAAATGTGAGGGCATATTTTCAGAATATGAAACAAAATGTTTAACGTTCCACCTTTCATCAGTCAAAATTGAGCGTCCTCGCTCTCCTATAACATTTTTCTATTTCGCTGTTATTGATGTTTTGTTGACGTTTTTTCTCCTTAATTGTGTATTTAATGGAATACAACACTACTTATTGCCTTAGCCTTATAGTAAAACAGGTTTATCGAGGTCATTTTGCTGTATTTATATCAGACTGAAGAATTTAATTTAATTTAGCCTTACTCCCTCGTTGAAAAGGGAAACAGCCCAGGATCTGGATGTGCATTGTAGACTAAACGTCTCAGCGCAGCAGGGTTCTCCACCGCTGTATTGTGGCAGATGGAAGCGAACACAGGCTCCTTTCATGGTGGCCTTGGGATAACCTATGGCCTCCCCTCTGTGGCTTTGTGCGCAAGGTTGCTTGCTGCTAGTCCATCCAGCCCAGTATCACTAACAACATGTCTACTGTTCTCATCCACCGCACAGCTGTTCACACGCATGCACACTCACACACACACGCACTCAGGCACGCACGCACACACACACACACACACACACACACAGTACACACAAACACTCTCTCAAAAAAAGAAAACGTTCTCTCTTAATCTCTCTCTCTCTCTCTCCCCCTCTCTGTGTGTGTTTGCTTGTTAGTCCTCATGTTGAACGTAAGCGCACGTAGAACTGTACGCTCGCAAGGGATTTTGTAGTTTTTGGTGCGCCTACTCGCGCTCGCACCCATTGGAATCACTTGTGTTGGTACACTAGGGTCAGAGCGCTTTGATTGGTACATTTGCTTCTCTGTCGCTCCAGTTCGAAGTCGCCTTTATTTGCTCCGGCTGGAGAGAGCCGGTGTACCGTCGGCCTACAGTATGTGGACATTATGCCGAGAATCCACACACTGGTTTGGGTCGTCAGCATGTTTTCTTGCGGCATGCAATATGATAGCTGCATTTACATTCGGTAGAGCGGGGTTGTTCACCATAGGAGTGTTGCAACCAGGCCTGGCCACTGCTGTTTCCGTCAGTCATGAGTGACGGGGGTCGCGTACCAGCACCCTGCTACGGGAAACAAAATGAAAGCCGCTTGAAGAACCACTGCGTGCAAAAATCAAAGTTTCCTACCTCCTGGTGGCCTACATCTAGAGACAACATTAAGGCAAGGTGGGCTTCACCAGATGGCATGCATAATTCATGGGGGGGAATCGTAGGTTTGTGTGTTATTACGGAGATATTGTATCTCTTTCTCCCTCTCTCTTTGTTTTTTTAACTTTGGATCTGACCTCGTCGCCACAACACAAACCCACAGGGAACTGCAGCTATTGCACCCCCCCCACACACACACACACAGACAACACCACCACCACCACCACACTGCCAACTACACTGAAAAACACTGTGGTGCTCAGTTGTAGATTAAAAACCAAATGTTCACAGTAAAAGAAAGGAGCTCCAGACAAAAGAGAGCAACGGACGAAGTAATAAAAAAATAAAAAACGGGGCCAGCCACCAGAGTTGACAATTGAGTTATAATATCATGTCCTTTATGAATAATTAATGTGACGGTGCCAAGGCCCCTAAGAAGGTAGATTAAATTAGGTATGCCATGTCTGAACAGTTAGATATGCTTCATTAGCGGGGAAGATGGTGGCAGCCGTGTTCAGTCGGAGCTGGTTAAGCTAATGCTGAGGAGCAGGGCTCACCACCTTCTTAATCACTTATATTCCACCCATTTCACTTTACACAGAAACGCAATACATATATACAGGTGTGACTTGTCTTCCTGATCTAATGGCTAGGTAAAACTCTGTCAATCAACAAGGTGTGTTTTTTTTTACCTCCTCAGCAGTCCCTGACCTCTAAATGAAGACGTACTCTGGTTTCTGCATTGCCTGCTGATGCCAGGATGGCCTGTTGTCATAATAGCACGTATTCCTGCTCTGATAAAGCCCCAAGCATGTGTTCCCGCAATACATATTTCCCTGCCACGAATGTTGCATGACTGCTATGCTTGTTGCCATTTGCTCTAGGACTGACATGCTACTTGCTACAGTGATTATAGCAATGTAGAAATGGAGGCTTCTGCTTGAAGCTGTATAGATGTACACTGACATTCCCGGAGAATCCAACAGTCGAGCCTGGTCTTTCACAGTGCCATTATGACACATTTGTACGTTGTAGTGCTGTACTGTATGTGGTGTTTGTTTGGAACAATGTTAAGTAAGCCTATTCAAACACAGTGCAAACAGAGTGTGTACTTTGTCTTCACAGTCAAGCCACGTTGTGTGTTTTCATGCTTGCAGTGGACAATAATCGGCCTTCGTCTGTTTCGCCGGAGTCATTGTTAAATGTGGTGCATGATGCGTCTCTTTTGTGAGTCCACTATATACCCGGAATTGGCCCCTATAATAGCAGTATTATTTTGCTCTCGCCAGAGCAAGAAAGTGTTGGTCGTAACGCCAAAGTACAACACTGACGTGTGTTGTGTGCCACGCACAATGACACACTGTTCTGACTATTGTAAGCAGCATCGCTTCCCTGCGAGTTAAAATCCTAGGGGCACCATCAGTGTATGGAATTTAACGTAATACTCTAGAATAGACTAGACAAAGTTAATTTAATACTTTGCCTACATAAGGCCCCTAGTATACATTTTATTCTTTGTGTATTCTCTGGGTTTATGATCATTCATGCTAATTTCTACCTGGAAAAATACGTGAAAGTGATTCAACTGATTTTGATAGTCTTTGGTAGAAAACAAATATTTAATTAATTTGCTCTCTGCTTCTCCAACCACGCAAATTCGTTATCATCAGGATCAATAAAAGATAAGATGTGTTGTTCACTTTAAAATAAAATGCAATAGAATAAATCTGAGAACAGAAAATAGTTCAGTGTACCCCGTGTCACTTTACCGCCATGTTTTTTTGTTTTTTATTCACGTTTGGTCCTGCCCTCTGCTTTTTCTGCTGTTTTTAGAAACTGCTGCTTGGCTCATAACTATTAATGAATTCAAAGTTTGAGGAAAAGAATCTTTAAGTATTTCCAACTGTCAGATCCTGTCAGCGCTACCACTCTTAACGGCTTGTGCTTTCCATTCAGGCTAATGTTTGATGTCTGGCTTTCATGCCCTCCTTCTCCTCGCCGCTAAATTGCCCCCGACAGTCCTGTGTCCCAGCAGATTGTTTGTTTGTTTTCCGACCACGATTGTTTTACACATCACCAACGGGGCAAGGATTAATTTAGTGAGCTGTTAATGGACTAAGGAGGATCCATTGCTTTACATTTGTTTATAGATTTGATGGAATCGTGATCGCGAGTCAGGCCGCAATATTCCATCACAGCAGACAAACGCAGCATCGCGTACGGCTTTGAGAACCTCCGCGGCATTGATCTCGGCAAAGCCAAACCTTCCTAACACAGTGACAGCGTTTTTCATGTCTCAGCCACTTGACGGGGAACAGCTGGGCAAGAACAGTAGGATGGAAGAACACAGAACGTCCTTTTCAGTCGAATCAGACGGTCTCCTTGTGTGTTTAGTGTTTCCTTCAAGTTTACACCACATCTGATCAAGGTGGGCGGGGGTCTGGTCACGAAGCACAATTAACAAGTTATTTCAGTTGTTTAGCGACATTCAAACTTCTAATCAGTAGGTGATGAAAGGAGCTAAATAGTCCCGGTGCTCTGATGGGGTGGGGGGGGATGTTGGAAGGCTCCCAACAGGCCCTGTCAAAACATGCAAATGAGGGTGACGCCACGTCCGATTTTGACAAACATAATTAAGGTGTTCCAATTTGGGACATGCTAATAAAGAGGACTGCGGGCCTCCCCCAGGTCTTCACTAATCACAATGAAGGCTTTAAAGTTTTGTGTGTGTGTGTGTTGTCTGTGGGGGGGGGGGGGGGGGG
>JAODUH010000011.1:975736-987598 GCA_027564835.1 Typhlichthys subterraneus | reverse complement strand
ACACCCACCCCCCCCCCCCCCCGCATCATCCATTTTATTGGATAATGAACTGTTATGGAGTGTTAGATCTTATTTCGCAGTCTTTCGCAGAGTTTGAGGAGAGAGGCAGTAAAGAGCCGCCCGAGGTGTGGTGTTGTACAGATAATTAAAAGGCAAGACATTTTCTTTTCGCTCTTTGATCTGCCTGTCATCTTTCTGATTAGAGAAGTAAATACCTTTAATCAAGAGTAATGCAACGATTAACGCTCCTAAACTGTAACGCTCCTAAAAATGAATCAGAGGAACGTCATACTTTCTCTCCCCTCTTTTTCCATGTTTTGCTCCCTCGAGTTGATTTCCGACAAACGGGCAAACTTTTCCTCCTCAGCGAGTGCCGTCTGAGGTTGTTGAATCAAATGTTGTGTGTGATTAGGGCAAGCGGACATGTTGTTTTCGCCTCTGTCTCTAGACGTTGCCGCATCAGTTTAACCTTTCCTCCACAGGCATTTGACTTGTCTGGTATGTCTGCTGTCCTCAGAAAGGTTTGTTCTGTGACAGAATATGGACAAAAGGTTTGTTCTGTGACAGAGTATGGACAAAAGGCTGTGATGGCAGTATTTCACTCTTTCAGTACATTGCCTAATTGAAAACATTTTTATGATCACCCTTGTATCTTTTATGTAAGAAACAGAGATATTCTCTATATAACATTTGTTTCACAGTGCTGACAATTGACAATAATTATACAGGTATCCTGTGTAATGTACTGGTTTTTTTTTTCGTTTTTTTTGTTCTCCCAAAATGTTTTTCAGGCATTGTTTTAATGCACAATTTGTAAAGGTCAAATACGACTTTTAAATTCTACGCTTTTTTCAATCAGCATGTTAAAACAATGTCCTGTGCAGGGAAAATGGAATGAATAAGTCAAGACTGTTTGAGCTCACGGTTGACAGTGGGGATACAGTCACAGTATAGACTTATAGGCTGACCAGTCATCTGTGGAAATGTCCCTGTTTTTAATTGCAGACCCTGGAAAGCAATATTCCCGCTCACACATTGTTGCGTGTGGGCCAATAACAGAAAGCACCCCAAGTCCATTAGTTTTCATTTGTATGGTTCAGTAAGACTGGTTGATTAAGTCCAGGCAATTTGCAGACAGGAGTGCTCGCGCCCCGCTTACCCCTCTGCCGCTGTTGGTGTTCAGCTTAATTTAATCGGAATTGTTAGAAATTGTAACACAATTACTGTGTGGCTGTTGAGGTGCTTTAGAACCCATTAGTTTAATATGACACCAACCTTGCCTGTTTGTGGTTAGTTTCAGTATGTTGCTTCGTGTTACACTGGTCGCTAATGTAAAACAGTTTCATTTCCATTTCTCAGCCAAAGTGAGAGAGATGAATCAGCTTCTCGAAGATGTCCATCTAGTCAGAGTGTGAGGTTTGACGCTGACGTGAAAGAAGAAGGGGAGGGGGAGTTTGAAATTGAGGAGAAAGGCAGCTTTCAGTTCTCCCCACCCCGGTGCTGCTTTAAACACATGGATGTATTACCAGCCGGTGTCATTTACACCCATTATAGTCACATCTTATCACCCGTAAGACACGTTCACATCTCTCCATCCACCAATTGTCCATAATCAGCCATTTAAAACGGCGGCGGAAATGTCCACTTTCGCCCTGCTCCGGTCTGATGGACGGGCAAACGAGCCGGGGAAGGAGGAGGAGGAGGAGGAGGAGAGGAATATTTTCCGCAGGATGATGAATAGGCCAAGTTGAGTGTCTGACTAACAGAGATCTGTCTTAATCAGAAGTGATTTGTCAGAACAGGAGCTCTGTGGGGTCAGGGCGCGCACCATGAATAAAACAGAGCCCTGGCAGAGTGAAGAAAGGCCCCAGAAATCCACCCTGACTCGCCACCACCGCTCATACAGTACACATGCAAGGGGATGGACCCTCAAATGAACTAAGCCAGGACGGACCAGACTGGGCTGGCCACTGTACTGCCTGCTCACAATATGCATTTTTAGCCTCCTAAACTATGTCTTCACTTTTCTAAAAGAGGGCCTGAGCTTTACCTACTTCTACGGTACTTTACAGTACTTACTGCCCCTCTAAAGCTGTTTTTGCTATAAATAATTCCTTTCCATTTCTGGTTGCGTCCATCCATGTGTTTTTATTAAGGTTAACAGTTCCTGATTAACATTCAAGGAGGGACACTGCACCTTTATGAGTAAGCTGTCATAACACCGGCGGGCCCCGAAGACGCTACAAGCCCCTCCCTGTGGCTTAGCGCGTTGTCATCTCTTTATTTTCAGCTATAGCGCCGAGTAGCAAAGATGCTAGCCTCATGGCCTGTGGGCTCAGCATTACAAATAGATCCCCGTGTGGCTACCACTTTGATGGAGGTGATGAAAGCCTGTCATCAGCAGGTATGTACGCTTGTCCTCGAGAAGAAGAAGGGGGGGTCTGCGCCAGTGCACAAAGACGGGCAACTTTGTTCACCTGGGAGTCCTAGGAATATAACTTGACTCTGTTACTCTTTTTGCTTTAGTGCGTGCACTTGTGTGTGTGTGTGTGTCTGTCTGTATCTGTCTGTGTGTGTGGTGTACTTGGCAACAACTCACATCCCCACAAAGCCCCCCATGGGCTGCCATCACTCGTTTTGCTGGCGTGTGTGGATTGTGTCCGGTTAGAAGTGTGTGTGGTAACCTTCAAAAAGTGGTCTCAACCGCTTAATGAAAAGGAGCTGCGCTGAGCCTCAGAGCGCAGCAGTGTCAGGTCTTGTACCCTTTCTGCTCTGGGGACAGAGGGAGCAGAAGAGAGAGAGGGAGAGAGAGAGATGGAGAGAGAGGTAGAGGCCGTAGACATCCCACTGTGGAGCTACTGCTGTAAAATTGATGATGTGTCCAATTACTGTATGTGTCCATGGTCTGGAGAAAGTTGGAGGGCTCAGGAGGACAAGGGTGCCTCTGGATTTGTTTGGCCAGGGCTGCTGTGTAGCCACACAGGCAGGTCAGCACATTCACGTTTTACATAAACTCGTACGTGCCTAGTTACGAGAGTCAGACTCGGAGAGCGCTTGGCAATACAACACCACAAAAATGAAATGGCTCAATGCAAATGCATGGCAAATCATTAACAGCGTTCTTTTTTTCATACAACCGCTTTGCTTTTGCGTTCTTGTCTTGAACAGATAAACTAATGGTTGTAAATATGTTGTTATATAGAATCGATAGCTATAATTACATTACTATAATTAATTGGACTGCACAATTCAGCCAAATTGTATATGTGGAAGGCATTAACAGAGCACAGAACTGCAGGAAAGAAATGTAATAAAAAATCCTAAGTGACTTATATGATAATTTTATTAAGGAAATAATTCCTTATCCAGGGCATTATATTATTGACTTAAATTATACCTTCATATTTGCTACTCTAATTCCCATCTACAGCTACATTAGCAGAATGGCTTTATGAAGGCTCTCTAGCGCTGGTGTAAGTATAATGTAATGGAGTAATGGACTTGTTAAATAGACCTTTGGGGATGTGGATCTTTAGCAAGTGAGTTAGAGCAAGGCCTCTGTGCCAGGGTCATTTAAATTGTTAATAGCTCCTTAAACAGGAGGGGAATATTTTATACACTAACGAGCAACAAGTCAGCAGCATTAACAGCAAATTATATCTCTCCTCCTCTCTTTCTTTGGTCATCAAAAAAAAAAAAAAATGTTCTGTTCTAAAAGAAAAATACTTTTTTTTTTCTTTTTCTCATTAACATCAATAATGTGTTTGAATATAGGCATCTAATAAGGCTATTGCACACCAATATTTATTATGCAATTATATTGCAATACATTGTTCCTTATTTGCTATATAGTGCACTAAACTGACTTTCTGCCATTTTGTGTATGAATTTTCTAAACTAGAATCTACTGCATGACCTACAGTAGAGAATGCCCTCAAACAAAACAATAATTCCCACAATGCAACAGGAAATTGTAGCGTACAATACAATATGTGATACTATACACGACTCGTGCACACTTCCCGTAGGAATTGATGAGACAGGCAGCCAAAAGTCAAAGTGCGATACAATAGGACAATTGAATTCGTGCAGCACTTTCAAACATGGCTGAAGTGAAAAGAAAATTGTCACTCCCGCTTTACAGCCTGTCGTCTAATCTGGCCAAGCGGCAATGATGAAATGCCACTTACAAAGTAGACACTTAATCTTCCTGCTATGTAATTTTAAACATTTACCCTCATTTGTAATGTGGAAAGAACTTCCAGGTAACTGATGTACCTTGCCTATATCACTGCCAAGCAGGCTTTTAATAAGATGGATGGATATGTAGATATATGTCAGCCAGTGAGCAATGGAAGCAAAGATGTGCCATAACGACAGCGTGCTACTGTTACAGCCACCCCCGGGCTCCAGTAACCACTGTGTGCTCCTCTGGGAGGTGTTGTTTACTCTGCTAATGGTTTAATGAGGCAGAAGCAACCCAGAGAGGGATGATGGGAGTTATTTCAGGGGTGGGGAAAGAAATTATGAAAACAGCCGTTTATGGTCCCCCTGCTAAAAGGAAATGTATATCTTTCAGCGTCTCAGACCTGCTGCGGTAACGCTACAGTCTCTAATGTCTTTAACAGTCCACTTGCTCAAGGGACTCTTCAATTGACCGCAATGGATTTCACAGTACCACAAGATGGCCAGAGTGAGCACCTAAAGTATTGAGGTTACAGTGTCTCCAATGTCATTATCGCGTTTTCTTGCTATAACACATCAATTGCCAAACTCTTCTTAAGTTGGTTATTTCAGGGTTAGCGTAGTTTCAGTCCTGGTGTACCCATAAATTGGATGACGTAGTAAGGTTTTTTTCTCTCATTAAGGCTGGAACATCTGTAGCTATGTTTTTGTTTTTATGTTTCATGTATATGTCCCTCGCTAAGAACGTTTAGCTTTTTCTTCATGTCTCTTTAGTAGCCCGGTTGCATATGTCAAGGGTAGCTGCTTTTACTTTGACAGCTTCTACAGAGTCGTATAATGGCAAAAAACCTTGCTAGCCTGCATGATCCTTTATAAAAGTACCGTCGCTGCTCTCCACAGTACCAAAGAGTTTACAGCCCCCATATCTCTTGTACAGGAATTAATTAGCTGTATATCAAACATTTGCCAAACAAGAACTTGCAAAACACGCTTGGACAATGTGTATGTAATGCTCCGTAAGTGCAAATCCTCGGACTTCAGTAGAGGCAATTCTCTCCCTGTCCTCATCCATCTTTGTACGAGTTGTTAGCTTTTACCGATAACCCACCCCTCCGTCGAAAGAAAAACCTTTGCAGGCGCAGAGCTAGTCGCACTCATTTGTTTAAGAAAATAATCACCGTCCCAGACAGAGACAGATAGACGCGCTTAGCTGTCTGTTTAACACAAGCTCTCCGCTACGGCGCGCCTCCTGTTTATTCCTTGTTCTCGTTTTGACAGGGACGGGGGTGGGCTTGTTTTATTATGGTTATTAATACTTACACTCGCGGTTTTAATCTGCCCTATTTGTCACATATGACTGTCTGACTGCACTGTTTAATCTGGGTATCCTTCAATCTGTCTCGTCCCTGATTAGATATTAATGAAGGCGAGAAGAGACACTGCTAAGTCAGTTACAGCGAGGATGGGTGGTGGAGGGGTGGTGATGGGAAGACAAACGTCGCTCACAACACAGTGTCGTCTCTTTCTTCCATTGCAACCCCCCCCCCCCTCCCATCCTCTCGTTTAGCTGCCAGATGTAGCCCATTATTGGGCATCCTCTTCCCCCCCACCCAACTGGCACTCGGCACGTGGGCCCTTTGGTGTGCGCTGCACCTGTGTAGTGCAGCGCAGTGTAGTACAGTCTGCAACTGCGTTGTTTACTCCGGGTTTGTTTGGTGCACTTGAAAGCCTGTCTTTGATCCGCGCCAAGATTCTTCCGTTCTTTTCCTCCCTCCGCCACTCTTCCCTCCCTCCGCCGGCGCGTTTAAAGCACTAATGCCGAGTGATGCGGTTACAGTGTTTTAGGAGCATCAGAAAAAACAAAACAAACAGGTAATTGTATCGGAGTGGGAGGTATTTCTTTTTATTTTCTCATCCTTCACTCGAGGGACCAGTGGAACGATGTTGGCAACTGACAACCGGTGATGTGAGCTTCCGTGCGTTAATGTGTTTTAATGTATGTGCTGCTTGGTCCCCACACAGTGTGTTGAATGATTGGACATTGTTGCAGGAAATGGAGGGCGTGATCTGGCCGAGGCCTCGGACGCCACGTTGTCCTGACGCTTTTGTGCTTTTGTTGTGTGTTGCCTGCAGAGCAAGTGGGTCAAGAGATCCTGTCCAACCTTCACACTGACCGCGAGAAGATCCAACGAGCTAGAGAACGGGTGATTAAACACACACACACACACATGCACTCACACATGTACGGACACACACACACGCGTGCGCGCGCACGCGCACACACACATGCGCTCACTCACACACACACGGACGGACACACACGAAGCCTCAATCGTTCTGACAAATCGTATAAGATGGAGGCTGCAGTCGAGACCTTCATGATGACAAAGGCTTTATAGTCGCTTAAGGACATTGACAACGCTCACCGCTGTCCTCGTGAAAGCTGTTAGTGTTCCAGGCAGTGGCGCCCCTCGTTGGCGATGTCACACTTGCTAAGGAAACTGCGTCTCCACACACACACACACGGACATGCCACATTCTTTGTGGATGCACATGAATAGCAGCGTGGCACTGGCTTGTTAATGTGATTGTGCTACATTTGGCGTTAACACTACACTTTGTTCTCACAATTCATTCATTGCCGTCCTTCATACAGTATCTAGTCTTTCGCCTTTTGTTATTATTTCAGCATTATGTAATCGCCATTTGCTTTGATATAGGCAAAAGCAGCGTGGGCAATGTATATAAATGTGCATTTAAGTAGTTCAACAGAATGGATGTCCTTTTCCATGACGTTTCTCCTTGAGGAGCTACATTCAGGTGTTCATCTAAAATCCACAGATCTCAACCTGAGGGCACCCGTGCGTGTCAGTACTCATCTCAATACGTTTGGTCTCAACCCTGCCCCCGTGTGGCCACAAATGACACACTGCCTGTAACGTCCGGGGGCCGCGTACTACAGAACACACACCACCAGCGTGTGTGTTCTCCGTGAGAGCTTCTAGCTGAAACACCCAGCCAACCTGGCCAGCTGCCAGACAATCTCCCATACAACTCCTCCACCCCTCTCCTCCTCCTCCTCCCTCCTTCCTTCTGTGTCCCCCGCTCTGCTAGACAGACAGACAGACAGACAGACAGACAGGCACACAGACAGTTGGCAGAGCCACAGATGACCAGACACAGGGAGGGGGGGCCTGGCGGCCCCCTCAACGCAGATTGTTTAAAGATCACAACATGGCAGTGGGCCTCACTCAGGCGATTTCAAAGGAAATCAAATATCTCCTTTCAAAAGGGTCCACGGCGTCTGCTGAGAGTAGATGCTCTGGCGCTCCCCTTTTGCCTCCGCTCTCACTCTCCTTTCTTCCTGTGAGTGTTGTTTGGTGAACACACACGCACACACACACACACACACACAGCCTTTAAAGACAGTTTATGGGGCAAAAGCAAAGTAGGGTGGGAGAAAAACAGAAAAAAGATGTGAAGGCGGGAGATGGAAGGGTCTGTCAATATCTCCTTTACAAGGAAGACATGGAGGATGTAGTTCAGAGGGCACTGCTTTACATCATACATGCCAACACACACACACAAGCAGGCTTATGTAATGTACTGGTGTTCAAGTACATGACATACATGTACATGAGTGCATGTAAGTATCATGAAATACTGTATACACAAACGCGCACTGAATACATTTTGATGTCATAACAAATGGCTTCCGTGAACTCTTGATGCAGAGATCATTCAGGCTAGATAGAACGTCCCCACCACCGGACTAGAGCATTAGAATCTACTGTACTATTTTGCTTGTAGCAGATCATCTTCATTTTTTTTTGTTGTTGCATATTATGTTGTTTTGCTTGTGCAGAACTGTACTTTTGTACTGTTTTGTTTCATTTTCTTTAACAATGAATCCTGAGCCGTCTCGTATTTAGTGAAACGAACGGCTCATCTCAGGAGACATTCCATTCAGACAAAGAAGTGTATTTTTGTACAAGCTGGGAACTGTCCAACGCTGCGGTTTTCAAACTTTAAACCATGACCCACTACCCAAGAGCCTCCATTATGCCTTAAAATACTACAAAATTTAAAGTATAATTTTATATAATGTTTTTGTGTGTATGTATGTGTGTGTGTGTAGGTGTGTGTATAAAATATTACAAATAGAATAAAAATGATACTCTTTTCCACCGGTCAAAAACTTATTGTGGCCCCCTTGGGGGTCCTGACCAAAGTCCTGGCCCTCACTTTGGGACCCAGTGGTCTAGGGCAGTGGTCTTCCAAGCTGGGGTCGGGACACCCCGGGGGATTGCGAGACACAGCGGAAGGGGTCACAAGATGATTATCAGAAATGACGTAAGACTTTAAAATGATTATAAATAGCATATTTGAGTAATAACTGTTAGTAGTAGTACAGTTTATACATTAATTTGATGTATTCTGCCCCCAGCATATATTAAAATGTTAGTTGTTATTTTTCTACCACTTTTGGGGATAGCGGGGGTCTCAAGCCTCTGGCACTGTTATTTTGGGGGTCGCAATTTGAAAGGTTTGGGGACCCTTGGTCTAGGGCACAGGCATGTGAGCAGACAGCCACCAGGTAGCAGCACAGAGGCCCCAAGAGACACCCCTCCTCCACCCAATCCTTCCTTCATCTGTCCCGGGCTTGGCAGCCGGCACTGCGCCATGCCCGGCAACCTGACGGAGGGAAGGAGAGCTCCTCGACGTACGGGAGCAAGACTAGCCTAGTAGAGGAGCAGAACGGGTGAGAGAAACGGAGACATTATACAGCGGCAACACCTCAGGAGGAGACAGAAGGCTGGACGAAGAGGAGACGAATAGCGCAGAATGGAGCACAGCAGAGCGGGAAATGTGGGAGCCGCAGTGAATGGCGGGAACTGTATTAAAATAAAAGCGGTTAGTGTTTCAAAGAGACAGGGGGAGAGCAATGAATCCCTGCTGACTCTGGAGAGAAACTCTTTGTGAAAACGCATGCTTTCCCCTCCCCAAGAAATATAACTACGGTTAGAATATACTGACAGCTTCCTCTGTGCCGTGTCAGCTGTTTTTAAACCACGCAGCCACACACACACACACACACACTTGTTGGCGACACCTTCAGCTGATTTCTTTCCCCATAGTTCCTGGATCTGAAAGCATAACTTTTTTTTTTCTTTCCATTTACCGTGACCCCTCGGAAGAAGAGAGAGGAATGAAAAGAGACAAGATGGAGTAGAAAACATGAAGCCAAGTTAATTAGCCGCACATGCTGTAGCTGTGATGATACATTTCAAGTGTGTCTCCAAGGCTTCAAGTGCTCACTGCACACTGATGAGGAAAATGAAAGCTTTTTCTCCTTTCACCTTTCCAACCTTTTAGTATACAGTACAGGAGAGTCTACTGTCCACACTCGTTCGTTTAACAGTTGAACATCAGGCAAAAGATTGCGGGTTCGATCCCCATCATGCCCAACCTACATCTTGAAGCATGATGTTTTGCCCCTATATTCTCCTTAATACACGTTTTTGTCAAACAATTCCATAAAACCTTAATTTGCATAATAACATAGGACAAGATAGAAAACACAACATAGCATTTGCTGAATTACTTTGCCAAGTTATTGTCAATTGTTTGTCTAGCCTGGTGTAACCAGACCCAAGGTTAACTTTGTGAAAAAGGTCTGGACACGCTCTATTGGGAAGTGTTTACAGTCATTGCCTCCTAGTGTTGTAGTACTCGAGACCGGTCTCGAGACCACTTTTTTTAAGGTCTCGTCTCGGACTCGACCCCATTTTTACTCAGTCTTGTCTCGGTCTCAGACCAAGAGGTCTCGGGATTTTATTTCGAGACCAGTCAAGACCACAACTGCAGGAATATAATTATTGCCACCCTGTGCATGTCTATTGATAAGTAAATCCTCCCTTAAATTTCTCTGTGTGTTTGTCAGACTGGGCTAAACTAATACTCAATATTGAGGGGCGCTACGAGCGGCCCCTCCCATCTTGGACTGATTCTTGAAATTCTAAAATTTGATTGGCCAAAGAGCGTTTTCACTATCGAATAGAATGCAAGTGGTGGTAGTGTACGAGATATTTTTTTCATTTTAGTTTCTTATCCAAATAAATTAAGTGCAGGGCAGACAAATATTCGTGTGGAAAAAATTGAAAGACGAGCACTCCAAGCTTTGGCGTAAAATGTAAAAGGCAGAACACACATTCAACTGTAGGCCTACCCATAAAGAAAATACTATGTAACGTCATGCCTCCATCTAATCCAACAATGTAAGGCGATGAATTGCAGACATGCATAATATAGGCTCCTGCACGGTTGTGCCGTGTGTGCAAAAAGGCTATATATCTTGCAATATGGACTCGAACTGGTCTGGTCTCGGTCTCGACTCGATCTCGCCCTGCCTTCGTCTTGGTCTCGGCTCCTCATAGTCTTGGTCTTGTCTCGGTCTCGGAACACTCTGGTCTCGGTGAAGACTTGGTCTCGGATTAGGCGGTCTCGACTACAACACTGTTGCCTCCTACTGGGTGTAGACCTCTGGTTACTTTTGAAACTGCTGGACAGCCTTTATTAACCAATCAATTGATACATCTGCAATTATCACTTAATCTATCTCTACCACCATTTCCAAACAAACTGTTGTCTTGTACGGCATTGCACAGCCACCCGACTGGTTACTGATTGGTCCACCAATAAGGTGTCTGTGCCAACACTAAAGAGACCGGGTTTTCCAGACTAATCTCAGCGACAATTGAGCTGGGAGCAATAGTCAGGCAGAGACAGGCTATGGCTTGTCTGCGTTGCTTGTAAATCTGAGAAATTCTTGTGTTTAGGTTTTTATCTCTGCGTTTAGCATACATAATCTAAATAAGGGTTTGGAAATCAGTGAATGGAGAACTCAATAGAAAGTGCTCATCATTCCCCCACCCCGTCTCCCATTTAGGTGCACTTGAGTAGGGTAATTAACCCTTAACAACTTAATGGCTTATTTACAATAATGTTATTGCTAGTGCAAATCAGTTGGTGTTTTTTCATCAAAGTGTGTTTGTGTACGGTTTTTACCCCTGCCATCACTCCCTCGGGCTGTTTCTGTAATAAGAATACAATGCTTTATTGGTCAGCGTGGCTTAACGAACAATAACAACACACTTCTTATGTTTTCATATACGTTTCTTCCCTTAAGGCATACTGCAGATGCTGTGTAAATGCATGGTACATTCATGTTCCTTGACAACAGTATCCATAGGGTAATTTATGATATTGAAACAAAATGCAACTGCATTTAGTTTTGAAAGGTGTAATTTTCGTTTGGCCATTTTAATACATTTCGATGATAGTAGGTAAAATACATTTAGCAGCCATTTCCGTTTATGCCATGATGAAGTTATTTTTAATAATTAAGTTATTTGAGTTAAACTTCTATTTGTTTATTTCCATCTTGCAGTTGAGGGAGACTGACGCCAATCTGGGCAAAAGCTCACGGGTTCTTACCAGCATGCTGAGAAGGTAAGACACAGGTAGGACCTGTTTTCTGCTGCCCCTCAGTGGACGTGTCAGATGCCTGTCTTGTCCCGTTACCACGGCCACCCGTCTTTATAGATCCTGTTTTCTGTGAAGAAGATTGACTGCTCTCTCTCTCTCTCTCTCTCGCTCTCTCTCTCTCGCTCTCTC
>JAODUH010000011.1:948237-963002 GCA_027564835.1 Typhlichthys subterraneus | reverse complement strand
CTATCCAGGAGAACGGTTCCAGAACCAAGACTGTGCATAGAGGTAAGCCCCACCAGATCTAAATGGTAGCGCTCCACGTCCTGCACAAGTTCTGGCTCCTTCCCCCACAGTGAGGTGAAGTTCCACGTCCCCAGAGCGAGCCTCTGCCGCCCGGGTCTGGTCCGTCGAGGACCCTGACCTTCGCTGCCATCCGTTTGACAGCGCACCCGACCCCTATGGTTCCTCCCACGAGTGGTGGGCCCATAGGATGAACTGTAATACACTGTAAAAACTGTTGTAAAAGACAAATATGTAGCTTTACACTGCTTATTCTAATGCTGTTATTTACTCACTGTGGTAAATGTGTTGAACTTAATAATTCGAGAAAATTGATGCTCATGATATTTCTCTGACTGTCTGTTGACAGGTCAGGTTTTTTGTTTGTTTTGTTTCTTTTTGTGTGAAGTTGTTTCACTCAGAATTCAATGGTGAGCCTTACCCCCAGGAGTTTGGAAGAATTTTGAGTCTGTGTGTACACACTACATCCGCTGGTGCGGTAGGACAGTTGTTTTGCAAACACACATTCAATCCCTGCACCTCACTGTGCAGAAGGGAGTTCCTATACACCTGCACTGATCACATACACTGGTCTTACCAGCTCAATTACATTGAGACTGTATTGTTATTAAGTCATAGGGGTATATGGATTTTGATATTGGTTGTTTTTTTATTTGAACATTGAATAAGAAAACTGAATTGTAAACCTGAATTATATTGTGATAACAGTTAGGTTTAAAACGGTGCACCAAACATTAGAATTATATTATGGGATTGTAGAATCTTTATCTTGCCAAGGTTGTAAATTTTGGCTTTGGTTTTTCATTGTCAAATTTTATGTTGTATGTGGATCCATTTAATATTTGAATATAAAGCCGGCATTGTTTAAACTAAAGGCACTATTGTCTGAGTGTCTCTGTGCTCCAGTAGTCGAACCTTAACACTTCTGGTCCTCATATTTATAGTTTTGTGTGTATGTTACATGTGCATCTCAGCAACAATACATATTCTTAAACAGAAATCTTCATGCACAGTGAATAAGATATTTAATCTGTTGCGAGTCTATGGTGATATACAGAGGTTGACTATACAGTATGTAATGGTGACCAGCCGGTTAATGCTGTGCAGTAGCCTCCTCAAAAATGCTCTAGTAAAAGACACTAGAGATCGCTTGGGCTCCTTGCTAAGACTCGTTTTGTAATCCGCAAGAGCGGATTCGTGTCCTAGTGTGGACGGAATTGGTCACTTACTTATTTTTTCAAGTAGATTTTTAATAAATTTCACACACAAGTGTTTAACAGACATTATTATGTTACTTATAAAATAAAGAGTTGATAGCATTTAACGTTTGGGTTTTCGATTTTCTGATGTTTCTGATGAACATTAACCTCATATGCTACATGATCTAACATATGTTGTAGTCATCGGATATGTTTTTTTCATTGACAATGCCATGTTGCCTTATAGTTTGGTGATGTTTGGTACGGTGCGCTCCCCACATTCTCATGGCAGCTCTAGACCTTGTGGTCGAGAGGTCTGGGTTTTTTGGCTCCCAGCCGGAAGATGATGGGTTTGAACCCCGGTGTTGACCTACCTATAAGCATCTTTGTGCAAGATGCTTAACCCCCTACACCCCCAACTGCTCCCGATGGCTGATTGCACCTTGCATGGCAGCAATCACCATCGGTGTATGAATGTGTGTGTGAATGGGTGAATGTGAGGCAAAATACTGTAAAGCGCTTTGGATAAAAGCGCTATATAAAAGCAGTCCATTTACCATTTAAACTAGCAAAAGTGTTTAACTGCAGTATGTGACTTGTGCTTTAGACCATGCACTTAAATTGTTAACTAGAGCCCTAAGTGTCTCAAAGCTTATGGCTCTAACATCTGTATTGTAAAAAGAACCATCTAAGGAGGATTTTTGTTATTGTTTACTTGTAGTTGAAGAAAAGTGTTTCCTTGATTAATATTCACTCATTAATATATTTTTTTATTTCTAAACCTTGTTTGGAAGTCCATTATCAAAGGTTCAGCTTAGTTTCTGACATCCTGTGAAGAAGATCAATGTCTCATTGTTTTGCATACAGTACCAATACAACACAGCAGATCTGTGAAATTAATTCAGGCTATTTTGAATAGGGTTAGGTTAGTGGCAGCTGCATTATCCACATAACCCTGTGACCTTTTTAGTCTGTTCTGAAAAGCACTGCAGGAACCCTATGAAATTCAATATTGTTGTTATAAAAAGGCACTTTGAGGAAAATTCTGTAACTCCTAATCAATTGCCATGTTTTTCTCATACATGACCATCATCAATGTAGTTGATGAAGTTTCAATGTATCGGTTCCAAATTATTTCCACTAGATTTGAATCAAAATTTGACAAATCCATTTTTGACACAGAGACCGAAAGGTTGTTGTTACTGTATATTACCTCCTCACTACTACTTGCATCTATTACAGCTATTCAGTTTTGTACAGGCTCATGGGAAATATGTCTTTTTGCAGGCTAAATGTTTCTCCTCCATCAGTATAGTGATTGTAGTAGCCTGCTTTGTAGTAGGCTACTTGACATGATTTTAGAGGGTCAGTGTCTCTCAGACTACTTTCATCACATGCCTCATGTGTTTTCAGTGGAGATTAACCAATAGGGGATTCCAATATAAGTCGGATAAAAACGTTTCAAATCCCAACACGGCAAGTCATTACACAGGTTGTTCTGTTGGAATGTCAGTTTCTCTCACTGATTAGTATTTAGTAGATAATGTTGAGGGAAAGTCCTCTTTACGGTGGTGGCCTCAAACCATCATATCATCTGTTGCAGCCAAAAGCTTAAGCACAAGGCAGAGTTATACCGCAAAAGCCTCCATAACCTTGATCAATGTAGAAAAAAAACCCGAAAAGAGCCAATGCCCATGGAGTCCACTTTTAGCCCAGGGATCACATGAATTCAATGAAATGTTGTGTAATTAGATGTTGTGTAATGCTTTCTCCTAGACGATTAGGCAGGCACTGGCATTTTATTTACATGTAGTGGTCCTAAAGTAAAGTTGTCATTGTGTTGCCGTCGTCGTCCTCATTGTCTCCGAAAGTGAACTTATTCAGAATTGCCTGCATTAGATACGAAACCTCCTTGATTACGTGGGTGATCTGGCATGACTGCGAGTGGGAAGTCTCCCCCAACATACCCTGGCTGGGAGATTTGCTCCCGTCAAGTGCCATGCATGTCTGAGCCCTGGGCCTGGCCCCGGCTTTTCGGGGAGTCAACCAGCCACACTCGGACTGTAATGACAGGTTCCATGCTGCCCGTGGCTCGTGGCCCGCTGCGCTGTTTGTTTGTTTGGAGAGTGGTGCTCGGCGGTGGAGTGCCGGCCCAGCTGGCAGCAGCCCCATTGCCCTCTTGGCCTGACGGATGGGTCGTGTTTGGTCCACAGCAGCCAGGCATGTTGGCATCTTCCAGGAGGGTGTGGAGGAAGAGAGTGGGGGGGGGGGGGGGCTGACAGGGCTGTTGGCTGAGCACCCTGGTGCAAACCTGGGCCAGCTGCCCGCTGGAGAGGAGACCACCCCGCTCACCCACCGGGGCCTTAACGTCTCCGTGGCAACAAGGCGACCAGCTCGCACTTCTAGGGTCAACATCATCCTGTCGCGACCCGTCTTAGCCTGAGCGGCGAGCCGGCTCGCAGAACAGCGCTAGCTGTTCTTCCCTCGCTCTTTATTTTTACCTCTTCTGAGGTTGCTACCTCGTTACTGTGAATCAGGCCTGGTTGAAGGGAACCATATTGCACATCTCATATTTTCTTTTTTAGGCATCTCACCTGAATCACATAGTGTGCCTATGCCAATTTGACAGATTCAGTTCCTGTTTTATACTCTTGCATTTCTTAGCACCTCTCTAATGCAATTATAGCATGAACACACACACACACTTTCCCTTCTACTTGCTAAAACTTATGTGCTTTTTCTCACGTGACTTTGTGATAACCAAAATGTATTGTGTCATTCAATGAAAACCGAATATTTCTGGTTGTTTGTGGAATGAGTTATGTCGATGTATTGGAGACTTACTGGCCCTTTCAAAGTAGACTGTTACCTTCCCGGTCTATAACGGCCATAGAAGAAAAAGAGCCAAAGAAACAAGCGAATGCAAAACGTAAATAAAAGTTTCATGTTCAACATTTGCAGATTGCCAAATTTGTAAACCTACAGTAGCCTTTGATACAGTAACTGGTAGGCTACTGTAGCATTAACACAACTGGAGCCATCTGTTGTCTGGGGCAGTCGGCAAGATAGTGTAGCCTATCAACAGCATGACATACTCATCAATAACTATAGGGGTTATGTGCAACCAACTTCTGCATTCTGTATAACGGGTCTCATTGCTTCCGGTTAGGTGCTATATGAGCTGAAATATGCCTTCTTTTATTCAGGATACCTCTATAATAGCTACTCTACCAACGTCAAATTTTGACAATATTAGTTAAACTATTAAAAAAACGTTTGCATAATAAAAGAAAAAAATTAATCTATCAACATACGATCTGAGCAGGGATTCTTTTGTGCGGGTCTGTTACTTAACATATGCGCAGCACACTATCCTAATCACACGAGTTCAATTTTTTGAATAAAAAGCAACAGACAAGCTGCGTTATGCTGAAGAGTATAAAATGTAGGATTGTATAGGCTACTAGCTAGCGGCTAGCGCGAGCATCCAGCTTTAGCCGACACACGGTTCCCTGTACATTAGGCTATAAACTGAAGTAACGAATCTCATTGCCTGATCAAGCTGTTAACTTATCGGAATAGACTGTCAACAGATTCATTGCATCATTACACACAGGGACGCACAGGAGCGCGCAGACATGCAACAGATTAAAAATTAAAATGGTACGATGTGAAATATTATTAGTGTGTAGCCTACATCATCATATTTTATGGATCTCGCTATTGCCTAGATGGTCTGCTCCAGTGCTTTCACAAACCCACCAGTATAATAACAATCCACCCATGATGCACCTGGATTCTTAAAGGGAATGGGAGATAACACTTGGATTGGTCTATCGTTTGTTACACCCAAAACACATCCATGAATAATGAAGACAGTAAGTACAGCCCTTTTGGACCGTGCGCCTGGCGCAACGACGCCGTTAAACGAGCAAAGGTGGATTTGGACACGCCCTAAATGCAATTTGCGCCTTGGGCTGTGTGCATAGATTGTTTAAATAGGGCCCTTAGTCTTTATTTAATTTTAACGTTGTATGTTTAACCAAACATGCACTCATCGTGTTGTGTTGCTAGCAGCTATCCTAGGCTAGCGTTATCTGCCTCATACTCCTCCTGTAGTGGGCAAGGACGGCTGTGATTTTGTGCTATAGTAACCATTCATTAATTAAGTAATGTTTGCTTGTAGTTGATACATATGGCTGGTTATCAAAACGTCACACACCTGTACCCACAAATGATTCTGTTGCTGTGTGGCAATGCCGTGCCAACATTGAGGTGAACCACATTCCGCCTCACGTGTCCTTTAGTCCAGTGGTTCTCGAAGTGGAGTCCACAGCTTGTTGCATGGGGGTCCGTGACATAATTAGTTATACATGTGTAAAAAAAAAAATCTGTAAATCTTTCGTGAATCAATCACTTCACGCCGGTTACAACAAACCATTTAGCTGCTAGCTAGCTTGAGATATTAACTATTAGTGAAATGACTGCAATGAGCAATCATGGAGAAATACCTATGTCAGGCAAAATCCTCAAGGGGAGATAAGATCAAACTAGCTATATTGGGAAAATACGATTTTCAAATAGTTCCAATGGCATCTAAGAATATATGGTAGGAAGCATATCAAAGTCCTTATAGTCTTATATAATGTCTCTGAGTACGTGCTTAAAGGCAAGGTCAGGCATTCGTTCTAACTTCCAGCTCAAATCAAAACAGTATTGCGCTGCTGTGTGAGTGCTAGAGTCAGAGTAGCAAAGCAGACATAGCCTCACGTCAGCACAGCTATGTGGAAGATGTTGAAGGGTCAGCAGTGGCTAGTTGGATTTAGAGCAATGGTCACTGAAAACTGACTGTAATCTGATAACAAGTAAAAGTTTGAAAATCCACATAATCTACAGCATGGTATTTTCAGATAAGATTGCATTGAGACTTCAAGGAACTGTCAACATGTGAAAAGGGGCATGGCATCACTCCTAGTCAAGTCATAATTATATGGAATCATTCCATTTAAGTTTGGCAAAAAGTACTTTAAAATGTTAAATATAAAATTAAAATGATTTTGAATTACTGTTACATTACAGTATATATAATTTAGTAGAACTATACACAGTGCAATTAACTAATAACAATAAGCCCTAATCCTTTGTGTACACAATTGCTTGGGGTCAGCAAGACACTGTGACCTGACCTGTGACCTGACCTGTGACCTTTGCCCAGGAGGGCAAAGGTCCGGTTTGACTGAAGAAAATCTGGACATGACCATGGACTTGAATCGTAATCTTAAACAGGTGGTATTTCAGCACCTCCTACAACCAGTAAGAGTGTAATGTATGCTCTAAAGATACTTAATATTGTTTGTATTGAAGGCTGTATGCCAATTCAGTTGCCTTCTGCTATCATATGGTGTATAGTATTGTGGATTGTGAGAGATGAACATTCAACTTAGGTCATGAGGCTGATATAAACAAATTACATACAGTGCTAACCACCACTAAATATGTAGAGCCGTTTTGTTTATTATTTCAGTATTTGCTGGGTCAAAAGGGTACATCCTTCCTGCAGTTGAACAAACATTTACCCCAAAGTTCTGGTGGCGCCATGGTGAACAACATTGCTTACAACTTTAAGGGGAAGTTGCGTAGACGCTGGTGTATTGGCCTAGCATCCTAGTGCCACTTTCCCAGCCTGTTTGTGGAGCCCACCAATCCCCCCAGCCAGAAGAAAAATATCTTTAGCTGACCTGAATGCATCCGCTAGTATCACACGCAGACGAAGAGGCAAATAACTCTGCTAGCAATACGTTTTACAGCTATACTGTATGTCCTCTGACCTCTGATCCTGTACCGTTGTGTTCTAGACTATGTTGTAGTTAATAAGACATAGATGCCTCGTCTAAAAGCTGCCCTGTGGTATAGCATTTCAAGACAGATTTGACATAAACCATTTCTAAACACTGGTTTGCTTTCACAAATCTCTAATTACATTGTTTGGTAGAGACTGAGGTAGAAAGTTGAAGCAGAGCACCATGTTAGCAAAGCGTATAATAGTGAGGGAGACCACAGCCAAACAGAGAACAGTTGCTAGTGGAGGAAAACAGTCTCAGAATGGTTTGTTGATTCTTCAGATGCTGATGATTTAGATGATAATGGTTCAGAAAATGATTTTTCCGAAACGGTTGTGTGGTTACGGTTTTTGTGTACACACCTTGATTTGTTTGAACTTGTTGAACTTTATTTGATCCACTACAGGTTGATGGAAAGGAATATCATTACATGTTAGCTCTTTTAAGACCTCGGATTCAAAATGTGGTATTCATTTTAGCATTAAAAACTATTTCAAGCCATTCCCCAGCACAGGCAAGATCCATTTATTCAATTGTTTTGTTCTTCATTTAATATCTGCTGTATTTAGTTTTATTGTTCCTTTAAAAAAAGAAAAAAAAGCTGTACACAATTAGCCCTTTTTTGAATAGCCTCATCCCAGTCATAGTCACTCAGTTAATTGTACGAATCAAAAACGTTGGGTCACATTCCTGCTATACAATGTTTCAGTGTATTATGGTGCAATGAAAAGTGTCATTGTAGCCCCAGGGCGGTGGATAAGCCTTCCTCCAGCTCTGACACAAAGGCTGCTGTGAGGTCGTGCCCTAGGCCTGGACTATCAGAGCTATCGGTCCAGCAGAAAAAGACCTTAACAACAACCGCTGTCGCATAATGGTGTCAGCGGTGGGATTGTTTAGCTTCATTTGTCCAAGGAATGTCCCCGGCTAATGGTAATACGATGTTGTCTATTCACTTTGGAGGTCAGCTTCTTCTTTGCTGCTTGTGTCATTGTGCATCGCATGCCCTTAGCTTGCGTTTTTGCTTTTGCTCAACATTGTGGTCGAAAGGGCTAGACGAAAATATCCACAGACTAGATCTGAGTATATACTCATGTTTTTTTGTTGCAATGGATACATTCTTATTATGAAAAGGTGCCTTTGTAGCTATAGTAAAGTTTGTGTAAATCCAGGCACATCTCGAGGAGTTCCCCGTTAAACTAATCCATAAGTGTGGAGTGGAATTGAGTTTTACGCGTCTGTTGATACTTCATTCCAGAATTCTTTCCGGGCTTCCATGCGCTAGATGCTCTTTAAGCTGTCAGGGTATCCATTGATATTGAGCCCTCTCTGCTTCGTCTTCCCCTCTGAGTTTTAGCACTTCCTCTACCTGACCTGCTGGATGAAATGATTTTGTTTCTCTTCTCTCCCTCTGTCTCCAGTCAGAATATTGCTTCCCCCAGCGTCCCACCGCTTCCACGACTCCCCCAATCCTAACGGTAAACGTTAAGATCCAGGAGTGGATCAATGGCTGTATCCCTTTGATGTGCTGGGACGCATTACGAGCGCTGGGTTCTAATTGGAGCAGAGTGCCGCGGATCGATGCTTGGCTGTAATTGCCCGACACAGAGACGGGTGTGAGACTTTATTATCATTAATATTTAGACATGATGTGGGAGGACCAGGATGAGGTTAAATGTACAACGGCGGCGCAAGTCTTTGATCTTGGGAGATGAGCAGATCGATTGGTGGTTGGATGGAGACGGTGAAAAAACCGCGAGGACCTGGACGAACAAATGAGCGAAGGCCTGCATCGCCCGCTGTATCGGATTTCTCAAGGAAGTTTCCCACTCAGTCGAGGAAAGGTCACCACTCTACCCTATAGCAGAAATAACCGCTTGGCATCTGGTCGGAGCTGACAGCGGATACAAATACAAACGGGTGTACTCACTGAACAGTCACCGACGAGGCTAAAAAAGAGCACACATTCAACTGCCTTTATGACCCTGAGGTGTATGGGGATGAATTGACTCTCATGGTGAGAAGGGGGAGGAATTAGGTGATATGTAAAAGTTAGTCTTTTGGACGTGGTCTTTTGTTTTGGAAGGCCGTACAGAATCTGATCTCAGCAGAGGCCCCCGAGGTGCTCACACTTGCTGCCTCAGTGTCAGGCAATGTTGCAACTCTTGTCACCCAATCTGAAGGGTGATATAGGGGGTTACACCGTCTGTGTCGGGACATTCCCTGTCTCGCAACATGACCAGAAAGGCCGGGGAATGTCCCCCCCTCTATCCAAGACAGCTCGGGGTATGCTGAAACTGAAGGATTGATGTGTGCGTGCGTTCACTCCTGTCACTCCTATATTTGTCTCCGAGGATTGATTTCTTAATCATTGTACTTAGAGGGACAAAGATTGGTAACAGGTTGGACAATAGCAGGCGTGTCAATTTCAATGGCTGTAACCTGCTGCCTGACAAAGTGAGCAAACCCCATCCCCTCCTCCCCCACCATCGGGATTCAGGTCAGCAGGCCCAGTGTTTACTGAAAGACGTTGGATTCCTGTGTCAAACTGGAACATTTCTACAGTCATTCTTTTGCATTACACTTTGGTTTACAGTAACAACAAACTATAGTGTGTCAAAGGCAACATTTCCCTTCTTCGTTTTGATGTCTGGCGAGTTACGAGTGCAACGGCTTTGTGTTTGGCTTCTTTGTGTCCGTTTGTGCCTGACAGTACAGTACATCTTTCCAGACCCTATCACCATTGTGAGGCCTGGTGTTGTGCAACAAATGACCTGTTATAGAAGATGTCATTATTATGCGTGTTTGAAATGAACGAACACAACCCTAAACACTGTAGCCTAAGAACACTGTGTGAAGTATACCGCTAACTATACAAGTACAAATATGAGCTTCTGGCGAAATTAGCACCAAGAGACATCTGTGTAGGAAACCCCCTTGCTTTTTTTATCTGTATACTGTAGATCGAGGTCACTTTTATGAGCTGACTTCCACAAGCGTCTTTCGTAAGAGACTTGACTTCAGTCTGTTGATGTTTGTTCCGTATCGGTTTACTTCTATGGCTAAATGCGCTTCCCTGGACACACGTGCTCACTGTATAAAGTGCATGTGTGCACGTGTATTTGAATGTGTTTGTGTTTCTTGTGTGTGTTTCTCTATTTCTTCATGTTGTACGTGTGCGTGTGTGTGTGCGTGCGTGAGGGAGCGAGATAAGAAAGAGATGAGTCGTTCAGAAGCGCATCCTCACTCAGAGGCGTCCCCATCTGTTCGCCTGGGCCTAATTGTTCCTGGGTGTGAAGACGGGAGGGAAAAAGGAAGAAAGGCACTGTACTCGTCCGCCGAGTTATTTCCGTAACATTAAAAGAGCGCCACCAACACGCTCCAGATTACTGCCATGTAAATAATGGCACTTGGCTCCATTCCCTGCTAATGAATGTCATTTACTTTTCCAAACGAGGATTAATTATCGACCGAGGACCCCTCTCTCCTCCCACGGGGGAAGCAAGTCGCAATTAGGTGTCGAAAGATGGCTGCTAATGTTCCTGGGTTTTTGAATACATCTATATGTGTACGTACGTGTGCATATGTTCCTGTGACACAGCGGATAACCTCACAATTAATTGTTTGCCTAATTTTTTGCCTAATTCGTTGCTGAAACCGTGGTGCGTTATTTAGGCGAGTAGCCAGCGTTTTCCGCATCGTCTCAAAGTCTTCTGCTCATTTGGACAGGGGGGTTTATTGGACGTCGCCATCGAACATTCCTGTTGTGAAACCAGGAGGGGGAAAAAAAAAGAGATCTGTGCTCCTTACGAGCCTGCCTCCCTGTTGCAGTATAAGGCCAAGAAAACAAACACTGGCCTCAAATTAGATTTCCCAAAACACAGCACTCCCTCTCATTTTACACACCACTGCGGCCCGGAGACTAGAATAGAATAACTCGTGAAATCTGCAACATATTCAGAAGGACACAGTCATTCCTTGGACTTTACAAAACGAATCCCCTTCGGATAAATTTCTGGGTGCTGTATCCGTCTGCCCTTTAAAGTAATACGCAAGTTTGTTCAGCAGCAATCCCGCCTGATTTACTTAATTTAATAAGAATCCCAGTTAGTGTAGTGTGGATGAGCTATTATGCGCTAGTTTTATCATCAAAACCTACTTCTTGACTGATTGCCGTTAACACTTCTCTATTTTCATCTCCTTTGCTTCCTCTCTTTCTGTCTCTATCCTTCAATCAAGCTATTTTCCTGCGTGGGCAGCCTGAGCAGAGGCACTTACCCCCTTCTCCCATTCATTTTGGTTATTTCTGCCGACAGTGTTGCTGTTTGAGGTGTGGGGCCCCCTACCGAGAAGCCAAGACTTTGATATTGCTGCCTGAACTGAAAGGGTTAAATTGATATTTTTTTATTTATTTATTTATTTTTTAATAAAAAGGTTTCCACTTTGAGGGAGAAATATGAAAAGAAGAAAGCTGCCAAAAAGGTTAAATCCAACAAGGCGTATTTTTACACCCCTCACGCACGCGCGTACTGTACACACACACACAAATGTGAGCAGTAGTTGTGGTCTTGGTCAGAGGTCAGCGGTAGAGACTGTGGCGTGACGGTTGTACAGTGTATGTACAAATAACGAGAATGCAGCCATGACAAGGGAGATTGACCCAGGTAAAGCATGCAAACCTCTAAGCCCTATGTGTCAGACGTGCCTACTGAGAGACAGGACTTTTGACAATTGATAGCTGTGTGAAAAGGCTTGCAGGGAGGGAGTCAGGGAGGGCGTGGATAGGTGAGGCATTTGGACTGCTACCACACTATACTGGGGCCTAACCCCCTCCCATCTCCATGTTTTATGGCTGGGTTCTGTTACTGCTCTCTGGCTCACCCCGCAGTGTGAAATGAACAAGTCTCGGCTCCACCCAGAACACACACGCACACACACGCGTGTACATGTGGAATGGCACTGTGCATGTTAAGTGTGTTGGAACGTGTGTGCGTGCGTGTGTGTGTGTGTTTTGATAGAAAATTATTACTATCAGTGTGTGCGTGCTTGCATAATTTAATGAGTGTGCCATTAGATAAACATGTGCAGTGTGCACACATGTTGGAGTGTGTGTGTGTGTGTGTGAGTGTGTTTGTACACGATGTGTTTTCCTGCGAGCGAGGCAGACATGGAGTGAATGCACACTCCATGTCCTGGCGCTCTGGTCACAATAGCAGGTAAGCGATAGCAGGGTCTGATGTTTGCTTGGCCAAGACTGACACCTCCAATGTTTTGGCACGCACCCCAAGACTCACCTCTCCTCTCCAAGACTCTTATCTGTTGCTTGTATTATGGCCTCTCTCTCTCTCTCTCTCTCTCTCTCTCTCTCTCTCTCTCTCTCTCTCTCTCTCTCTCCCACACTCTCTATCCTCTATTAGTCTTTCTCTCTCTATCTCTCTCCTTCTCTCTATCTCTCTCTCTCTCTCTCTCTCGCTCTCTCTCTCTCTCTCCCACACTCTATCCTCTATTATTCTTTCTCTCTCTCGCTCGCTCACTTTCTCTCTAACACTTGCTCTCTCTGTTCTTCTTCTCTATATATATATATATCCTTCTCTCTTTACGGTATCTATCTCTCTTTCTCTCTCACACTCTCTCTCTTCTCTCTCTCTCTCTCACACACTAGCTTTCTCTATCCCTCTCTCTCTCTGACGCACGCTCTTCTTCTCTCCCTCGCTCCCTCCCTCTCTCTCTCCTTCTCTCTTTCTTTTCTGCACTTTCTCTGTGTGTCTCTCTGTGTGTGTCTGGGGGGGGGGGGTTGAGCACGCTCTGGGCTGTAGCAGGTTTAGCAGGTTCTGGGGAGTGCGAGATGCAATTTGGCTCCAGTCTGTTTCATCATTTCCTGCTGTCAGAAGTTTGTTTCTGAAGCAGTGATCCCCAAACACTTGCTCTCTCAGATGGGATGTCACAAGTGGCACGTTGTTGAGCGCTTGTTTGTCTCTGCTCCGTGTTACACGGCGTCAGCGTACGTGGGGATCGCACAGTGAACAAGTTGTGATCTCTGTTTAGGGTAAACAGGGGCTTTGCACGAGCCTGTGCTCTTGTGATAGTTATTTTGTTTGTGTTGTATCCTTGCTACTGCGCCCCTGTCCTTAACTGGTAACTGACATCCCTCAGTGTTATTTACCCAACAGAATGTAATATCGCTATATATTACTGTCTCAGCATGACCAAAACATTCCTTGCACTTGGCCTGAGGCCTGCAACCCAGTCTGTGTGTGTTAGCGTAGGCTATAAATTACATTACTATTAACCAAACACACACTAAACACCTGATCTGGTAAATAAATATGGATATTTTTCTCAGTGAGAGTACAACTTTTATGTATTTTAATCTTAAGTCAATTTTAATTATGTAAATGGTTTAATTGCACTTCATTACATGAGTCAACTTGTTTGATATGGTTGTTGATATATAATAGTGTGTTTTTTTTCTGGCTTCCTGCATGAATGGCAGAACAGTGTTTCTACAGCCTGGTACGGTTGCCGCTGAATGTGCATGAGGCGTTAGTGAGCAAATAGATAAATAACCACAGGGCCCTCGAAGAACGGTCCCCTTGGCCGTGGGCCAAGCAGGTAATTTTCCTCAGGCATAGTTTTGGACGGCCCACGGTGAGGCAGGCCTGCCTTGGCTGTCAGCCTGTCTGCGCGTTTCTGCCACCGATGGCATACCAGGACCGCCATTTTCCTCCCGGAGACAGACAAGCCAGAGGATCTGATTGGCCGCACGCCAATCCGTACTCACAAAGGCCCCTTTGACAGCAGGTCAGTCGGTTAACCAAGCAGTAGAGCGAGGGAGACCAGGGTAGAGGAAATATGTCCACTCCTCTCACCCTAACCTTCGTTATAAAAAGCCTCCTCGCTATAATAAGATGCATCTTTATGTTTGTCAACGAAGTAGTGGAGTGCATTTTAAAGTCATATGTTTTTCAGCACAATAAACGCACTGCTGACTGTGGGCCTTTGACTCGTGTTTGGAATGTGTTGACTGAATTACAGCGAAAAGCAACTGTGAGAGTTTAAGGCTGAATCTGATCCATGCTTAAATGTTACAGCTGTTTTCAGTTCAATAACTCAGTCGTTGCATGAAGCCTTGTGGGTTTAATAATTAGCGTTTACGCTCACTGCCGATCCAAAGTTAAAGTCACTAATGAATGTCCTTGTTTTTGAAAGAAACAGCTTTTTTGTGTTCATTGTGTAGTGTAGACATTGGTAATGTAGTTAAATTCTATTGTAACCCTTTTTTGTGAGTTTGAATGGAATATAGGCAGGCATGTTCCAATGGAAGTTTGTGTTAGCTAATCTAAGTTTATACAACAAAAGAGGCAAACTGATCATTAGAAATTATTTTCAATTATGTTATTACACCTGAAAACTGAAAGCTGATTAAAGAAGCAATACACTGGCCTTCTTTAGAGTTGAGTATCTCTAGAGCATCAGCATTTGTGTTTATATGCTTAAAATGGTCAGAAACCTTTTTCTGAAACTAATCAGTCTATTCTTGTTCTGAGAAATGAAGGCAATTCCATATGATGCATTCCTTTTTTATTTGAAGACAAAACATAACAACTTAAAGCCCTGTGCATCACAGTCTAATTTAGCTCAATTGCTGCCGGCATATAAGGGCGACAGATGG
>JAODUH010000011.1:937247-948137 GCA_027564835.1 Typhlichthys subterraneus | reverse complement strand
GTGCAGGCAGAGCCAGCGTCCCCCGGGCCCCGTGAGTCCGAGGCCGATCCCGGCCCCGGACGGCGGCCCCGCCCCCCCAGACCACCACCCCCAAGGAAGAGGGACAAAAGACCCGCCCCGGGTCACACGCCCCGGGGACTACCGCACGCCCTCATGGTGACAGAGATATGATGCATTCCTAAGAAACTGAAGATCTCCTACATTGTGTATGTAATATCCACTTGTCTGTGCTACCAACAAAATTCCAGCTCCGCCCCCTAGATTAACTTCTTCTGAGTCTTTACTGACTTCCTTGTTCTGTTAACACACACACACACACACGCACGCCAGTTAGTTCATCACATCCAATCACGTTGCAAACCTTAATTTTCTCACTGTCAGTCAGTGTACAATGTAACTCTCACTCCCGTTCACAGCAAGGTCTTGTTATGCCAGGATCAGACTACACAGCACTTTGGCCTTTCAATATGGTCACCACGTCAGATTATATGAACATTGTGCCATTAATTCTTGATGTGTCTTTGTTGGGGCCACTACACGTATGACACCAACCTATCGTCATATTCTGTCGTTCAAAATACAGTAGTTGCAACTTGCAGTTGAGCTTGTGTGTCGTCGGGAATGAGAGGTCAAGAATGTGATGCTCGCGCAGCAGCCTTGTGTTGCGTGTAAAAAATGTTGCGGCTACTGATACTGCATGGGGAATGGTAACCTAGCCTAGCTTAACCAGCTATAGCTAACTCACTAGGTTAACTTTTTGACTGTAACTGTAGCCTACTCTCTTGAGGAAACATGAAAAATGGACCAGTTGCCACACCTTAATGAACCTTTCCTCAGTTAACGTGTTCCATGCCATATTCTATCAGACAATAGCAGTAGCATCATCCATCTCGCTTCGATAGCCTTCCATCGAGTTCATATGTGCATTGTGCAAGAAAGAGCATGTTGTATGTCGTAGGAGTTGTGAAAAATTGTCAAAATCATTCTGACATGCTAGTCTTTTTGTCGGGACGTTGTATGATCGCTGATCTTTGATTATCTCACTTTACACAAGTAAAGTAAAGTCACTGTTCGTCGTTTCCGAGACGTCACATTCGGGTCCGACGCTGGAAATGTGTTGGCCACAAACGAAATCGGGTCAAAGTCGGGCTGAGTTTGTGTAGTCTACATGCTGCAGTCTTAGCATTAAGATACGTATATTCCTTCTGTGGGTTTTGTGTCTTTCCCGTTGATTTCCACATTCCTATGTTCTGTTTCCTCCAAATTGACTGTCTTCCTGGTTTTTGACATGTTCTGTCTTATTTTGCCTACAGTCCTGCCCTGTGGTTGAACTGATGCCTGTGTTTTGTTAATAAACATCCCGCACTTGGGTTCCTCACATTCTGCATTAGCTGTCTGTTCCAGTGCATTGCTCCTTTCACAGAACAGAGCAAATGGGCTCTAACTAAAATAGAAAGAGCACAAGGAGGCACAACTGAGCAAAAGGACACGTAGTACATACTGTAGCATATAGTTTCAGAAACAGACACCTCAGAGCTCCTCAACTGGCAGCTTCGTTAAATAGTACCCGCTAAACAACTGTGTTAATTTCAACATTGAAGAGGCAACTCTGCAAAACTGGGTTAAAAAAAACAAGCCATACTGAATATCACAGACTGGCCAATAAAATGAAAATATTTAGATGGACAAAAGAACACAGACACTGGACAGAAGGAGATTGGAACACAGACAGAAGTTTGAGCTGTCAAGCATGGTGGAGGCAATGTGTGGTCAATGTGGTGGTAGACAAGTTGAAGTTTTCTACAGGGTAAACGGGATCTTGAAGACGGGACGCCTACAGCCTGCACTTAAATTTCACAAACAAATAAGTTGACTGGTACTAGGAAGAAGGATCACGTCTCTCAGATATTGGTTACCCTTCATTGGTTGCCTGTCAAATATCAAATTAATTTTAAGGTGCTGCTACTTGTTTTTAAGGCATTACATGGATTGGCCCCATTGTATATTTCAAATCTCCTTACGTTTTATCACACTTCCAGGCCCCTTAGATCATACAACCAGTTTCTTTTATCTATTCCCCAGTCGCGTTTCATAACTAAGGGTGATCGTGCCACTTCTATTGTGGCCCTGAGACTGTGGAACCTTTATCTATCAGATCATCTTCCACCACTGAGACATTTAAATCTCTTCTAAAAACACACTATTTTGCGTTCGAGTAAGTTCTGGGGCACTATGCTAAAACGGTCCTATTTGTTGTATTGTGTATTATTATTGTTTTATTCATTGTTAATTGCATAGTTGTGTACATCACGTTGGTCAGCATTGGCTGTTTTTAAATTTGGGAGGCTTAACAGTCACAGCTAATATCGATTGATTCCCCCGTATGGCCGAGACCGGCATGTGTCAAACCATTAATTCCTCCTTGTTATGGAGCTGATGCAGCTTACCAACCCACGTCGCATCATCGGGCGGGTGTCGGTGGCGCTGACGCTGTAGTGCTAAATGGCCGGTGCTGTTCTCCTGCCTCTCATTATCTCTCCAGTCCAGGCCTTGCCGCTGTGCTATCTGCCTCTGCCCGTCTCGTCCCGTGTACCGGCCGCTTTGCATGCCACTGATGTTTAAATGCTGCATTGTTAACTGACGCGGGGCAGCCCTCCGCTGACCTGTGAGGCATTGCCCCCGTTTGATCACGGGGCCAGCGGGTTCTAACACACCCGAGCACCACCGCTCCTCGTCAGAGGCCCCCGGATTGGCGGAGACGGAGGGCGTCGGCGGGATAATACGCGGGGGAGGGAATATGGGGTGGGAGGGAGGGAATCGGTGGGTTGCAGGCCCGGCAATACAGAGGCCAAGGTGATTATTAGAATATCTGTTGGTCAGCAGGGCCAGAGGGAACACTGCTGACCCTGCACTTTTGAGCATCAAACTTTGGCTGCTATAGTGGGCTTCAACCCGTGGGGTGGAGGAGGGGGGGGGCGGTCGCTACAAATAAGGATGGTGCTCCATTGACAATATAATGACTTTCAGATATGTTCCCTTATAGTGTTTGTTGTTTTAAATAGGAGCCTGTATATCTGCATTCCGCTGCTGGCTGTGTCGGTTCAATTTCTTTATTTTTTGTTCCCTCTGTCATATATGCTGCTGCTGTCTGATTTGCATCTGCTAAAATAGACACACTCACCACCACAGTGCATCGTTAGCATAAACACATCCATTCTGCTTATGCAGAAAACTAGTTTTCGTCTCCTGAACTTTTACATGTGAATTTACATACTAGCGCTGCCCCATTTGATCAACTCCGCTATGAGGTGTCCTCTAATTAACATCACGGCAGTGAGAAACAACTGGAGACGGTTCTAGAAGACTCACAGAGGATGTGGGCAGAACTTCAACGCGCCACACAAACAAGAGGGTACACGTTCTGTTTTCCCACCCAGGGGACTCTGTTGAAGCTAACCAGGCGTTGGCCCCTCAAAAGAAATACAATTGAAGACCCACAATACTCTTCAAGCTGATCCTTACCCTTCTGTGCCCCTTTCCTTCACTTCTGTGGCCCCATTCCTTTCACTATTCTCTGTCTATCCTCCATTTTGCTCTACTTTATCATTAATAATGATAGCCAAGTCCCCCATGAGTTTCCCATAGCATTGTGTAGTGGGCTTGTGATGTGTGCCCTGTACTGGTCTGTGTATAGGCCGTGTCTGGCAGGGAGACCTGATGCCTGGCTCGTGGGTCACGGTCAGAATTACTGTGACCAAATGAACAGTCTCTTGCACAACCAAGAGAATTTTGTGAGTTTGTGTGTGTGGGTCCTCCCTGCGTTGCTGAGATCTGCTAGGTTTCTTACTTTCTTACTTGTATTATTAGGTACATTGTTATGTATGAATATTTCAAAATGTTATTAAATTGATTATCTTAATAGTCCCGTCTGAATAACGTGCTCCACTTCTGATGAACTATTTGTTTTGTGTATATATCGAACTTAAGCATCCAAGGAAGCCTCTCGAGGCCCCGGGGCTGCGTTGTGCGAGATATGGATCGACTCCTTCCCTTGACTTCCGTTTGCGTGCGTCCCCAAGCAGCACAGATGCACCTTGACCCCTGAGCCCCTGCTTCACAGGGATGCAAAGGTGAACCGCCAATCTGCATCTCTCAGCGTGCCGCCCACACGAGCTCAAGCTAGAGAGATCGAGAAAGCCACATGAGCTTACCTCTGAGTTAAGGGGAGAGAGTAGAGTACGAATTAAAGCAGAAATCTCTGTCAATTAACTCCCCGGCTGTCAGTTGGCTCGTTTCTATCTCTCCATCATTCCCCCATACACCTCCTCTGCCCCATCCTGTCTGTCATTTCGTTCAGCCTTGCATAGATTTTTTTTTTTGCCAGAGTTTCTGTGCAAAAGGCTGACCCTGCGTGGCTGCAGGCCCTGATTAGCAGGGCTTCAGAGCTCACAGTGCGTATTGATCCGGGCCTCGAGGGCACACAGCGAATGTAGCCAGAGCAACAAGTCAATAACGCCGTTATTGCAACCATCCCTGTTGCACTGGTGGCCTCCTCCGCACACTCGGAACATCGGTTGAATTCTTTTATTTATTTGTTTTTATCCAGGGGCTCGGAGAAGGCGAAAGGGTTTGGGAGTGAGGCGGGCGATCACGGGCAAATTAGTGTCACTCAAAGGCTGAACACGCTCATTCTCTATCGCCCTGCTTTGGAACTTGCTTGTTGCTCCCAATTTAGGACCTCCATTTAACAGCTCATTTTCCTCTACTAACAATGTCACTTGAGTTTATTCCCAATCAAACTAACTTTTCCCAGGTTTTATTTTTTTTCTCTTTCCTGCCTCTCTCCACTAAACCCCTTCCTTCCTCCCCTTCATGCTTGCTTGGTTTAGACAGAGGTAGTAGGGATGTCTCTTTGCAAATTTAATGGAATAGCATAGATTATTTAGACAGACTAAAACCTCCCTTGTAGTGTCAAATAGTGGACTGCAGAATGACAATTATACCCCCACACTCTCCCTCACTCCCCCCCCCTCTCTCTCTCTCACTCCCCCCCCCCCTCCCCCCCCCCTCTCTCTCTCTCTCTCAGACTCAAGATATCTCTTCCACTTATCTGCTAAAAATAACTGCTGCATTGACAGTATGTGACAGTATTCAGACCAGGTGCTCTTAAACCTAATGTCCGTTTACACTAGTATATCAAACTATCTCGTCTGGTTTTCTCCCTCTTTGTCCAACTCTTCCTCGGTGTGGACACACGCGTTCACCAAACGCTCTCTCACTGCCTGTGTATATGGTCACGCTCACTGTGAACCTTGACCGACTAGCCTTGTCGGTGCCTGTGGGCCAGTGTGGGTGGCCCGAAGGTCTCGGGTCAATTTCAAGTCAGGACTTGTGCCCCTATTGCCTCCGGCCATGACCTGCATGTCCCAGTTTGGACAGTAAGCACTCTTTCCACGTGTTGGTGCCACAAGCCTGACCTTTAACCTCTGTTTAACTGTCCATTTGGATGAAGCTATAGCTTTAAAAGCAGCGGCAGTAACCGTGTGAGAGTATCTTAACAGATGTGGCTTAGTAATTGCTCTGACTTAAATCATCTGTCTTCGCAGGTGCTTTTAGAAACGCAAGCCTCAAGCCATGAGTGTTCCTTTCTTAAAATTCACTGTATGATCCGCACAATAGTTAAATTACATTGATTCACGTGCTTCCCTATGCTTTTGTCCGTATTGTGTCAAACAAATCAACAATGCTCTAATGTATCAGTAGTGATTAGAACATAGTGGTGTCATATTGCCACTTCCTGGATTACAGTTTACATTATGGTTTACTTCTACAAGGATGAACAAATATGTTTTATATGTATTTATTGTTTTTAAATAAATACTATCTTGTGTGTTTGACTGTGTCTTTGTGGGAGTGACCGCTTGACAAAGAGATAAAAACAAACTCTCCATGTAATCCTAAGGTGTGGCAGAAGCTTTCATTGGGCCAGAAACCTGTGTTGGAATGTGTGCAACTAATATGACTACAAATTGGTCTGGCTCATCACCTTCTTGTCTCAAGACAAACAATTCTAAGAAAAAGAAAAAAATCACACCCCAGTAAAATAACAACCATAGTCAAAACACAGTTAGAAGTTGTGAAGTAATGAAATCAGGGTCTGATTAATCTGATAATGATGGCGTGATGCGTCAGTTAGTAGAGGGTGTTGTGTGACAACAAGGCCGTACGCAGACATCATAAACCCTAAACCAATGTCACAATGCAGTCCTACATGTCCCAGCCTTAGCATCACTGTTCCCCCCTCTAACCTTCCCTCTTGCTATCTCTCTGGCTTTCGTGGAAAGTGTGCAGCGGTCCGCACAGATGATTAATTTGCTTTGATGAGATTTCAATGCTGAACAAACAATAAAAATGTATGGACACCATACTGTAGTTTTGGAGGCCCACAGCTCCCCGGCTAGAGTTACGTCCTTCTCTGCGCCAGGGCCAGTAATGTGATCCGCAGCTGGCCCCGGGACTCTGGAGAATGCATGTAGCCTGCTGGACGTAGCGAGGGGAGGTTACTAAGAAGTTCTTTTTATTTTTTTATTTCAGGTTGTCTGGACAACGCTGTGACCTCTGTCTGTACGTCAAGGTTGTAGTTGGACAGTGTGTGCACAAATCCTGAAGCCACTTTAGTTCTGTGGACTTCTCATTGACACGCTCACTTTTGTGTTTCTGTGCCGGTGTCAGTCCTGATGTCCAAATTTCCTTTCTTCCATGTGGTTTTCAAAGTGAGGGTCAGGACCCCCCAATGAGATGCTTTTGAGGGGCCAATAAATGTTGTTTGTGGTTGATACGTTTAGGTGGTGCCTCAAGCTAGCAACTATTTCACTGATAGCCTATAGCCTAATCTTTACAATAATAATATACAACTTTAGCACACAAACAAAGCACATAAAACTACACGTCACCACGGCCTGGAGAGAGAGAGAGAGAGGGGGGGAGGGGGAGGGGGCGATCACAGTGTAGAGTAGAGGAAAGGTATGGCGTAGATCAAGCGGTCAAGGGAGTTGGAATCAAGCAGGGGAAAAGGGGTGGACAAGCTGTCAGAAGGGGCTTGTTCTGTGCATCTGCAGAGCTCAGAGTCACCAGCACATCACACCCATATTAGGTAGGCTATAACACCTGCCTGCAGGGGATGCTGGGAAAATACCACAGGTCCTCTTTCTCTCTCTCTCTCTCATATGCAGTTTTGTTTTTCAGCACACACACACAAGCACACCTCCCACTAGGAATTTTCCCTACCTCTCCCTACCTCTCTCCTCCTCCTTCCCTCTCTCTCTCTCTCTCTCTCTCTCTCTCTCTCTCTCTCTCTCCCTGCTCCTTCAACACTTTGGCAGGAGAGCGCTGGGTGCCAGCCTAGGCTGCTACTGGCTAAGCTTGTTAGCCGCACAATAAAAAATGAATGAACTTGTAGCGCGCCAACGCTGCTCTCCTGTGCCAGAGAGGAAGAGAGACAAGCTGGCTAACATGGAACTCCATGTTAAAAACCACATCCTCTGAATGAAAAGCCAGCCATTTTACCCCCACATATTATACAACATATTGTCTGATATTGTCTGAAGGAACAAAAAATATTGAATGATTGATTGATATTGACAGACAAGTATTTATTAGGAATTTACATGCTGTATTTATTTTATGCCTCTACATGTCATCACAAAGTTATTAAATATACCTTGGGCTGTAATTATTTTTGATAAATGCTTGTTTTAGGTGATAGAACACAGTAAAGAAACATGGCTGGTAAAGGCTCACAGTGGGTTTTGCACATTGTGTGTTAAAGTATTCTTCTATAGTCTACCCATATCATTTGTGTTCTTCTACATGGTTACAGTAATGCCATGCAGTAATTACACAGCAGTGTTGCTAATATAGCCTTTGTTGAAACTGGGGCATTGGAATCTTAGCGCTGTGTCTCATTAAAGCACACACGTTTGTATCTAGTGTGAGTCCCCAAGTATTGTTTTTCTTCTGGGAATTACATGATGGCAGGGACTTTTTAAAGTAAATAACGTGCAATTGAAAGAGCTGTGTCTTTCAACCTGTGTGTGGTGGTGGGGGGTGCTCCAAACCCATGGGCCAATGAAGAATCATAGCGGCCTACTCTCTCTGTGTGTTTGTGCCTGCTGCTACTGTCTGTAGTGTACGGACGTGTTTAAAGCGTTACCTCATTTAGCATGAGCCCTCGAGAGACATGCGCGGTGGGACCACAGCCCTGCAACAGGTTGGTCCACCACGGCCACGGCTCATTTAGGTGGAAGACTTTGTGTGTGTGTGTGCGTGCGTGTGTGCTCGAGCAGTACAATATGTATTTGTATTAGTTTGTGATCAGAAGCCACACCCCACCTCCATTACACACACACACACACACACTCTGGCCCTTTCCGCCTGCACTGTGTCCATCACTCAAACCATTTGTGAACACATTGATCCCCCCCTCCCCCACCTCAGCAGTATATTCCCAGGGTTTGGAGGGAGGAGAGACAGAATGGGTCAGACAGCCATTGATTTTTATTTTATTGGTCTACTAGTAGAAAGGCGGGGAAGAGGGGGGGGGGTGGTCAGAGGGATGCAACTGTAGAGCCAAGTTTGTTTTTAGAGGAAATACTCTGTATGTGTGTGTGTGTGTGTGTTGCTTGCATCTGTATGTAGGTATATTTGTTTGTGTTTGTGTGGGTGTCACAGAATGGGGAAATGGAGGCACTGATGGAGCTGGACTCCAACACACACACTGATTCACACAAACACACACTCTCTCTCTCTCTCTCTCTCTCTCTCTCTCTCTCTCTCTCTCTCTCTCTCTCTCTCTCATATATGCACACACACACACACGTGTGGCTGAGGTGTAGCCTGGTGCTCATTAGGGCTGGTAATAAGGCTGTGCTGCTGGATAAGGGAGGGGAAAACATTCTGGGAGGGAGGGAGGGAGAGAGAGAGAGAGAGAGAGAGGAGAGGGAAAAAACGAATAGAGGGGGGAAAAAAACGGGAGATTTTAAATTTTAATAACACTGGTACGATTTTGTAAATCTTTCCTGACAGAAAAGTCCTCATTATTTTCATCTGTCTCCAAGGAGCCTCTCCTCCGGCTCTGCTCCCCGGGTAAACGCTCTCTCTCTCTCTCTCTCTCTCTCTCTCTCTCTCTCTCTCTCTCTCTCTCTCTCTCTCTCTCTCTCTCTCTCTCTCATGCTTTTCCCTTCTCTCCTGCTCGCTCAATGCTTCTCTCCCTGTTTTGCTCTGTAGAACTCTCTCCCTTGCTTCTCTTTTCTTTCTTTTCTATTTTTTACTCCATTTCCATCATTTGATTATCCTCTGTTGCTCTCTCTCTCTCTCTCTCTCTCTCTCTCTCTCTCTCTCTCTCTATGACAGTGTGCATACTTGGTATCATGGCTCTGTGTGTGTGTGTGTGTCTTGTAAGGTGCTTGCTGGCAGGCAGCTACTGTAGAATGACCAGTATTAGGTGTTTATTTATTTTCTTCTGTCTCAGGTACATCTAAGGTGGCTCACTCTGTCTGTCTACCAACCTGTCTGTCTACTTGTCTGTCTCCTTGTCTCTCTGTCTGTCTGCCTGTTGCACTGCCTGTCTCTTGTCTACCTACCTGTCTTTCTGCCTGTCTGTCTGCCTGTCTCTCTGTCTCTCTGCCTGCCTGCCTGTGTGTCTGTCTGCCTTTACATGCGTGCAATGTTTTTTTGAGCCCTCTCAGACTGTGTGTGTGTGTGTGTTTGTGTTTTTGTGCTTGTCACTGTCAGCCCTTGCCTCAGATGTGTGCCAGTGCCATCCTACGCATGTACACACACACACACACACACACACACACACACACTCCTGTTTGACCCCCACCTGACGTTTTCCTTCTCTCTCTCTCTCCCTCCCTCCATCGTCAAGTGTCAAAAGCCAGAGAATGGATGCGGTTTGATAAACCCTGCCCTGCCCGGCCGTGTGTCGAACGCACCGCACATAAAACCATGTCATCGCCCCCCCCCCCCCCATTTGGTTGCACATTGTAAAGCCCTTGTATTGGGGAGACATGGCTCTTTCTGCTCTATGTACCTGAGGCATGTTGAAGAACAGGATCAGGACTCCTCTAAGCCTATTGGACCTGTGGGCGGCATTGTCGCACATGTGGGCCAGATTTTATCCAGCAGTCAAAGAGGAGGACTTGTAAATGAGATCTCTGAAGGATTAGTGAAATGATCCTGCTCCTCCGCAATTATTTAAGACATTATTATACGACAATTTAAACTCTCCCCAAACGGGGAGAGTCTTTAATGTTGTGAATTATAATTAAGATTATGGCAAGGCTACTGTAGATGGTTTTAATAATTAGTCTTGTCTAAAATGCTGTGTGCGTGTAGTTATTCAACAGTATCTTCAGGTGAAGACGCAAGAAAATATTGACTTCTATCATTGGCTGTGTTTTACAACTTTTTCCTGGGGCTTTAATTGAAAAAGAATAATTGATCAGCTTGCCTGTCCTGTACTGCATGTGTGTTATCTAACATCCCACCGTAGTCTCTCTGCAAGTGTAGTCAGTTCAGGTCTATAGCCGCGTTATGTGTCTCATGCTCTCAGGTTGTTACATGGGGTTACGTACCTACAGCATGTGCACATCTGTGTATGTGTATGCTCCCCTGCATACTGAGTCATGCTGCATTCAGAGGTGCTGCTAGTTGCTAAGCCTCCGGAAGGTTTCATTCTCCCAAGCGTATCTTTTAATCTCGTTGAAGCCAACAGAAGACCAGGGCTCAGATTAAATGGTTTTTGTATTTCACAACATCCATACATCTGTAAGAGATCATATTTTTTCCTTATTTATTTATTTGGGGGGGGGGGTGGGGAATAAGTTA
>JAODUH010000011.1:907989-928784 GCA_027564835.1 Typhlichthys subterraneus | reverse complement strand
TATATATATACTGTGTATATATATATATATATATATATAGGCTATATTATTTAATTATGTCCCCTTGTTTTCAGAATATATCCTTATAGTCATTCCAATAATACACATTGATAGTAAACATAAACATAAAATTATGGGTTACACGTTTTTTTAAGTTTAATATCACTTTAATGTCTCGTGTAAATCAGACTTCCCCCTGTATCAGTTTTTGTCCATGTTGCCAAATGATGATGGTAAATAGACTGCATTTATATAGCGGTTTTCTAACCTTTCAGCCACTCAAAGTGCTTTACATTATTGCTTCAAACCCTCACCCTTTCCCACACACATTCATACATACTGTGTACACCAATGGTGGTGTCAGCCATGCAAGGCGCCATCTGACCACCGAGAGCAGTTAGGGTTAGGCGTGTTGGTCAGGAGTTAGTGGGTTCAAACCACTGATGGGTCTGTCCTTGTTTGATGAAGCGCCATTCTTTCCTTAAAGAAGCCGGTGTCAAATAATGGTCATTAGAAAGACATGAGACACAAAGAAACAGCCACAGAACACATTTGTGATGTGACACACAGTGAGACACAACCAGACAGAGTTGTCTCAGATGAAGCAGCAGCCATTTTACGTAGTGTCTCCTTAAAAAAAAAACACAACAACAACAACAATATATATATATACACACACAATGTACTGTATATCCCCCGGTGCTGCTTCAGCTCGGAGCTGAAGTGCCCAGGATCTGAGGTCACCGGTTCATCCGTCAGAGAGCCTCCTTCTTGATGGATGGCACTCAGAGCAACGCGGCACCCCATCCACTGTAGCCCTAACCGCTGAAAAAAGGCCTTCACAGGCAGCCAAATAAATAAATAAACAGCAACATCAAAGGGATGTTCAAAAAGAAAAACAAAGCCTGCACACGTTCGTTTGCAAAGACACACACACACACACATTGGCTCGCACATACATCCGATGAGAGAGAACAGCGAAGGAGGCGGAGGGGAAAATACAAAGGGCTGAAAACATACATAGTTTACTCTCCAATGACACTCAGCTGGAAGAAAATCTAGACAAAAACAAAACACAGTGGCGAAAATTGGTGTGTTTGATGGTTCGATATTCACACTGTACAGCCGCGAAATAACAAAGACAAGGCCAACACTATACACTTGGCTTTTTCGTGAAGTGTAAAAATACCCACAAAGATCTCCACCCTATATCCTCATGTGTCTTTTCCAAGGGAGTTAATGGGAACAGTAAGTCACCTTTATTACCTGGACATGCAAGTTATGGCTCACTGGCGTTCAAACGCATATTTTGTGAAATAGATCCAAAGAACACAATCTCACGAAATAACGTTACAGGAGTCCTTTTAACAAGTTAGCATAACATTGCCATCAGGTGGGTCCTTTCAAAAGGTTTTGCAGATGTTTGAGCGCGTAAAAAATGAACTGTGGTGGCTAACCAGGTTGAGCTAATTTTCTTATTTTTTTCCATTTAATAGATTTGTGGATGGACACCTCTATTGATCAGATGTGTAATGGGATCATGAAGGACCGCACGACCTTTCTGGAAAATAAAGAAGAAAAAGAAGAAAAATAAAACTAGTAGCCTAGAAGTTATGGAATCTTGCATTAAGTAACTTTGTGCAATCTTACAACAAGTTTGATTTCAGGAAGTCTTACTGTGCCTGTCAAATAGGACTCTACGGTGTTTGAGTTCAGCGATTATAAATGTTCAATCTATATATACATTGTTTACAGACAAAAATTATATCATAATAAGTTACGACACCATTTGTTTTGTTTTATATTGTTGATTTGTTGCTATATTAATTTCCTTGCGACATTTACGATGTATTTGAAGTTCTTTCTAGAAATATTAATTAGGTTGTAATTTTGCATGCGCTGTTTCTTTGCATGTGTTCTGATTGCATGCGGCTCTTGTTATTGTGTTCATAATTGTGATATTGACTATAAGCCTCAGCAGACCATAGAGCTTGTGTAGGGAGCATAGATGGATGGCCTTGAGTTACTCAGCATGGACTCGCCCTATGAAATATTGAGGAAGCTGAAAGGGTGTGGGCTGGGGCCATATACAGCAGTATACTATAGGTGCGTGTTGGTGTGGGAGTGGTGGGGCATGCATGATGATGGAGGCATTGGTGGTTGTGTCAGCTCCCCCAAACCAAAACAAACTCCATAGCCCCCCAGCGAACACCTAAAATCACAAAAGTGGATTGCAATATATCTACTATTGCTAATATACTATTCTCTCTCTTGTTTTCACCCTTCGCCATCCCCCTCTCCCTCTGTTGCCTGTTATCACCTGTATCTCTCTCTTTCTCTTTCTCTCTCTCTCACACACACACACACCAACTAATTTCTCCTAGATTTAATCTAAGGGTCGTTCATGCACCCCTTAATCTTTACATTTCTTTGCATCTCAATTTCTCTGTGAAAATCACGTCCTCTCATCTTATTTGCTCTATTCTTCTTCCTAATCAGTCTACTGTACATTGTACGTGGCTGTGTGTGTGTGCGTGCGTGTGTGTCTGCCTGCCTGCCTGCCTGTCTGTCTGTCTGTCTGTCTGTCTGTCTCCAGCAAGTCAACAGTCAGTGAGCTGAGCTGCAGACAGTTTAGTACAGTTGAAAGAGCACATCAGACTCATGTCCTGCTCTCTCTGAGGGCTGATAATATGGGCCCTTCTCACCTGTTAGGAGCTAGTGAGCCGGAGCCCCTCCCTTTAAATGAACTTCAGAGGGCAGGCAGATTGACAGGAACACAGAGAGGGCTGCCCTGTTTGACTGGCGGTCCTGTCAAGGCGAACCCTCTCTCAGGCCCCAAGTGCTTTCCACTACACTGCCCAGTTGAGCTGATTGGCTCTTAATCGTGCAGTAATGACCCAAACACACACACACACACACATACGGTCTCACCAGGTTCATTGTGTGATCCATCTTCACTTTATCTCAAAATATTCTCATGCCTTAAATTTAAAGGGATATTGAACTTTCACCAGGCCCTCGGCTGTACAGTATCTTCTTCACACTGATGTTTGGCATGAAATAATCCCGTGTGCAACGCGCTGCAACGGAATGCAAGCTTTTTTCCCCATCCTTTTTCTCTCCATTGTGTTCTTCAACACATTGTGTCATGACTATTGTTTTGTAGTACGTATTCTAATAATTATCATTCTGTAATTGTTGTAGTGTTTTAAGTGAACTATAACTTACATTAAACTACTATGTCCTGCCCAGTAATTCTACAAAATAGTATTTCAAAGTGAAAATCAGTGTGAGGATTGGAGTGGAGGGTTTAACAAAGGTTCAATATCCTATTAAAGGGACAATGCCGTATACAGTATCTAATTTAGCTACATCAGTTGAGTCTTCCTATTAGTCTTGGTTGTGCGATTCATCTTTCATCAATGCATGTGGGTGAAGTATAAGTCTAATAGCCTAATACCTGTTTGAGAAGCCATTAGTAGTGTGTGGTCCTTTGGCTTTCTCTTCTGACAGCTATTGCATAGTAATAAAGGGTAGGGAAAGCCTTTCTTAAAGACCAGCACCTTAATAGCCTCTATGATGCCACTTTATCTATAGTTTGTGCATATAATCACCAAACTAGAGGGGGTGACCTGCGAGTTGAGTTCACCCACTGACATTTGACATCTTTATAATTAACTGGGAAGGTCTAATCTCTGCCTTCAAATGACGCATGGCCACATTCCATTTAATATGCTTATAAGCACTATGTATTATTCAAATATGCAGATGAGGCTCCTGTTAGAAAACAGACTTCTTGACACAGGTTTTTCTCTGCTGCCTTGGTGGGGTAGAGGTCTGCTGAAGAGACCCTGCAAGGATCGGAGAGCAACACACCTTCCGAAATTTTCATACCCCAAGAAAGATGACAAACTTTTCTACTACATACTCTTTTGTCAATACCCTGTTTCGAGAAAGTTGAGACAGGGAATTAAATTAAGGTTATGATTCTAAAACACAAGCTAGTGCTTATTAAAATATAAAGATTATTGCTTTACTCTGCTTGGTGTCTACTTGGTTACACGGTTATGCTTTACATGCTCTATATACAGTACATGATATTTGATGCCAGGGTTCCATATGTCTCCCAAATGTGTGTTCCTAGTTCTTTTTTTAAGTTTTTGTTTTTTATTTTTGACTAGTTTTGGTTTTAGATACATGGACGGGGAAGCTTTATTTGGACTGACCAGACAGCAGGAGTTTTTATGGATGCAGGCTCTAACAGGGCTGAAAGAAAGGCCCTCTTATGTTCACTTTTGGCTTGAGTTACTTTTGAGAGGCTGGTGGTCGCTGGTTCGAAGGCTTCAGTGAAGCGGTAACCACTACACGACACCCTCAGTCCTCGCCAGAGCTGTTCAGCAGCAAAGACTGGCCACATTCACACCCTCCTGTCTCCTCGCTCCAGAAGAAGTCTGTATAAAGAGATGAACTCATGAGCTCATTTATGGTTGTTAGTGTTACATAATAATTAATGATGCCGCAAATCTGCATGAACAAATGTTCAACCTAAGATTGTTTTATCATCGTTTTACTTAAGCTAACAATGTAATCAAAAATTCCAGTAGCTAATTCAAAGAAGGCGAGAACAAAATGATTAGTTCAGACCATGACTGAAGAACATACTGATAAAACAAAACCACTTTTACAAATATGATTTAATCAAATATATGTTATATTTATTTCTGCAATCATTTGCACTATCCTGCTCTGATCTTTGTTCTGTCTACCATATCCACTAATGGACATGAGCCTAATTGGGTGTGTGGCTGAGAAAAGAAAAAAGTCTATGTTTTAAACTGCAATCAATCTCACGCATATGTTATTTTATGTGGATAATATTTTGGCTTTGTTTTAAATGTTATAATGGTCAATGGCTACATTTTCCGCATGGGCTTTTTGGGATGTGCTATGTTAAGATTGGTCTGGTGTTTGATCTATACTGTGTGCACATACAGTATGAAACAAAATGACAAAAATGTACACACCAAAATATAGTTACCCATATCTGAATTTGGCTTGTGTTTATAGTTTCAAAAAGCTAATGCTAATGTTACAGTTGATCTTTTATTTGCGGACTAGTAGTAGTTATTTGGCGGCTGCTGCCTATATTGAAATAAAAACTTAATAAGAAGAAATTAAAGTGAATGAAGAAACAATCCCACTACCCACTGTATAGCATTTATTTTCTTATTACATTATGGGCTAATATTGAACTACATTGATGCAGATCTTTGTCTGGTTCCTAAAGGATGTAAACATTTATAAATGGGCGCTTGTATCAGGTTTTCTACTCCGTGTCCGTGGGGGTTTATCGAGTGTGCTCTTGTTGATCTGGGTCTGTGAATCCCTCCCATGGCCTCTCCTGTGCCTGGAGCCTGCCCGGGGCCTCTCCACAACCTCCTACTGTAACACCATTCTCTGGCTTCATCGCTCGCTCTGTCCAACGCAGTGTCTCCGTCTCAGCACATCCTGCCTTTAACTGAAATGTAATGCTTTACTTCATCCGATGATGCCTCTTGTTACATCACTATCTGTATTTCTTCTCCATTTGAATTTGTTTCCTAGCTTCATACAACTGTATATAAAGTTGTATTTGGAAACATGCAGTTTCTTCGTACATAATACCTGAGCAGAATTAGAACTTTGAACCACCATGAAATCCCTTGTTTGAAAGGAACTACCTTCAGATAAAATTCTACCGGCATAGTGTTTGGATGTGAGACGTCACACACCCATCTTTTGAGTTTTAGTTGGGGAGCTGTGTAAGTTCAAGCCTGCCCCTTGTGGAGAAGATTACAATTACACACCACCACTTAAACTTACATACTTATTTATTTCAGATTTCGTTTCACAGGTGTTATAGGCCACAACTTCCAAGGTAATCCCCAATGCCAGCTATCACCTGTTGGTGCATCTGTAGAAATGCATCTGTAGTGTCCTCTCAGTGGCCTCCTTCACGACTCTCACTGGCCTTTTCTCCCTTTCGGATGAGATAAAACAATATGCAAATGTGCTTAGCTTGTCTTCCCAAGTGTACACTTTACATGGAGCCCTTTGAAAAGATGCAAATGTGGGCCAAAATAAATGCTAAAAGACTAAAAGCTGTGTTCTTACAAGTGCACTGGTTTTCATGACTTAACAACACTGATTTGTTCAACATTTTCTCTCTCTAAATATATATATATACAGTATATATATACAGTATATGTCATGTTGATCTGAGACTACGTTAACCCAGTCCCTCTTCGATTACATCAGTGTTAATCAGAATCATATTGCCGGCAGTCCGATGTGACGTGAAAATAAGATGGAATTTACACTCCACACTTGGCTCTAGGCAGACCCCTATTAAAGGCCCTGTATCTTTGTAATTTTGGACAGACTTTTGGACAAATTTTACCTTAGGGGACCTTAAAACCCGTTGCAATGGGGGGAGCACATTGGTTATCGCACACCTTCTTTATGTTCTGTTGGCAGCCATATTTGTCAAATGATTTATTATTTCTTTCTCACATCCACCTGTTGTTTTTCCTAATTAGAATCCTCCTGTGTGCGTCTCATAGTGTCACTCACACAAGCATGGAGGCAGCGGTGTGAAATTCGATTCACCCAAAATAAACAAGATAGAAATATTTGCTGTCATGGCTGACAGTGACAACCAGGCATTGGTTGTTTTTGTGGTCATTGTTTCAGTCCCTTTTCTCATGACCGAATCACATTATAATCTGCTTTGGTGTTTGGGAGGGACGTGTTAAATTCTCCATCTACACGTTTACCAGTTTGATTTTCAAACCCTAAACGCAGCCATTCAGATGTTAGTCTTTCTCACTAGTAATTTCCATCACTCCACCATTTCACCCCTCAATATACATCTCTGTTCCTTTACCCTTCTGTTCTCTTGTTCTCCATTTGCAGACCCTGCAGATTGTCACTGTTATTTACCAAATATAGTCTGACAAAGAAGAAGTGAGATTTTTTTGCTGATTGAAGATCAAAGTGGCAAAGTCTCCTCCTCGAAGCCCGCCCCTTCTATTAGCCGCCCTTAAGAACAGAGGAAAACATCAATTTCTCGCACATCAATGGCGGCTTCATAATCAATTGAAAAAGACACTTGTATGGGGATGCAAATCTTATCTTTGTCTTATTAGAGCTTTTAGAAGATGCATGTCGGGATTTAATATTATGAAATAAAAGGGGGGGGGTCGCCTTTTTTTTCTCTCTAAAGAAGCAGAGGCGTTAGTAATGGTCCAAATCAAAGCCCAGAGACTGTGGTAATTACTGGAGGAGTTTGCCTATCCTTATTAATATTGATCAAATATACTGTGATCTGATCTCTGAGCTTATGATGAATTTGGAAGGTGGTTAATGAACACGGCCTTCGTTTCCGCTCCTCACAAACCATGAGCGAACAACCATATAATTCTTGTTGAGATTTTGACACAAATTTATAAATGTAAAAAATGTTGTTGTTGTCAGAGTGAAAACGGCTGAAAGTGTGGCATCATTAAGGAATTGAAGAGCACACGTTTATCTATAAGGCCATTTTAATCAATTTTCCCTTTTTGCCTGGATAAGTTTGAGTCGTGAATGAAGTGAGCCCTTGTGTCGTTTAGCACTGGAGGGGAAGGGAACTGTGAATGTGTGCGTACTGAACTGAAGACAATGCACCACGTTAAAATAGACCTAAATAAGATGACGTCCTCTAGTCAAGGAGTATACACAAAACACCCTGATTCATCCACAGTGTTCCACACAATACCGCGGTAGATCACAGAACGCTAAAAGATCCCGATTTTGAAGTGTAAATAAGGCAGACATGTAGACAGCGGAAGGCGGCCATTTTGAAAGAACATTACCGTATCTCAATACTTTTAGCACAAAGTGACACTGAAGTGCCGACCAAAGATATAATTTCATGCTCTGGAAGAATACACCGTAGCTAACACAGCTTCATGAAGTAGGAAAATGCATTTACGCTTGTTTCATTGAAATTCACGTCGAAATTCCTCCAGCTATGAGCATGTAAACAAAAGAGCAAATGAGCGTTAGAGTCGCCCATGTGGAGAGCATCGATTGCTGCTTGCTTCAAGCCTTCAGTAACACATTGGACACAAAACTTGAGGCCAATTGATTTTTCTGCATTAATTTCTCAATTAGGATCATGGGTGGAAGATCGTGAGGGGTGTTGCTTGCTACAAGAGTCGGGGCTCAAGCTCACGGCCTTTATTTGATGTGCATGCAAATGTGCAAAGGAGTGTGTGAGCATGTACTGCACTGTATGTGAATGTGTGTGTGTGTGTACGCTACTGATTCTAAATGTAGGCAAAATGCGCTATCTGTCTTATATTCAACTACCTGTTTGATTACAAATGATTTTGAGATCAATTTTAGTAAAAAAAAAATACTTCAGTGGTAATCAATATTAGCGCTAACAATGCCCTTAAACGGTATACATCCCACCATCCTAGGCAAACAAAAGACCAACAAACCTGTAATAACAGTTTTAGGAACTCAATATCACATAAAACAAAGGCCATTTTATTGCTTAATATACAAGGTAATGCACCTCGGATTTTATCCAGGTGTTGTAATCTCTCTTTTGTAAAATGATATAATAAAATAAAGTAAAAATATATTCTTTGTAAAAGTGATCATACTTCAAAATACAATAGATTACAGTTGCTGATTCTGTACTGAATGAGACACACAGACACATTAAGTTGTATACAACGACATAATCTTAATTCAAAGTCAAACAAGGCCATTTGCTCAGTATGGTTATAAATATGAGTCAGTTTTTACAAATACAAAAATAAATATTTGTTCTGTGAACGTTTCTAAATCCACAATAAGGTCTTTTGTCCCTGCTTGTCATCAAGGAAACACAATGGGGAATGGGCTTCTGCCGGCCTGACAAGCCCACCACTGATGCGGTGGGTCCCCCGTACTAGTACTATGAAAAGGAAGACTTCCTTTTGCTCCTGAAACACAAAAGCAGGGGTCAACAGGAATCGGAAGTCCCCTTTCGACACACATCCTGTGCATTCTGACTCACTGAGCTATACGGGCCAGCAGCTACAGCTGACATCTAAGCTCCTCAGATGTGTGACTGCAGGCAGCACGATATCGCCACAACACACGTACAGTATAGCCTGGTGTAACCACACTCAATGTTCACTTGGTGAAAAGACACCTTAAGGACACGCTTCATTTGGAAGTGTTCGCATGCCACTGCCTCCTACTGGGCGCACACCTCTTACTTTTGAAACTACTGGACAACTTTGAACTTATCGACGTTGGCTACATCTGTGTATCACTTCATCAAGCTCTAGTCTACCAGCCTTTCGAAACACACAGCCCTTTGACTTCAAATTCATCACACTTAACCATCGCACTTATGAACGCTGATTGGTCTGCCATCCAGAGTGGCTGTGCGAACCCTAGAACAAAGAGGGCTTCCAGACTACTGTATAATGTCTGAGGAAAATGATCTGAGAGCATTAGGCAGGTGGAGCCAGGCTATACAGTACCTGCCTTCTCATGGAATGGTCTTAGTGATCCTCCTTGGAAAAGCACCCTATAATCTTGTGGGTATTCCTCTATTATTCTAGTTATACTGATTTTCAGTGATGTTCTGTTTGGGATTAGATGACATCTGACAACAGGAAAATGTATCTCTGTAAACAAATGCAAGGTATTAGTGTATTGTATCTCACAACTGTCTCTCACAATGAATACTTTACATGTATAAATATCCTATTATTTCATGTATTTTAAACCTTCCATTGTAGGTTTATGGTATTCATATGTTCTGGATATAATCATAATGTTTGAGCTGAATTAAGTGATTGATTTTTGATGAGAACAGCAAATCTCTAAACGTGAGACATTATACTGTACAGTTTTCCTGTGCGTTTGTGTGTGTGCACGCAAGGTGACTCCACTCTGCCACCTCTGGTTAGTAAATGTAAACACTGCTTAACTATTTGGTTACTGATGCATTCACAGTGAAGCCAGTGTAAAAATATGATCACCACCCAACCTGCTGGTGTGTGTATACTGTTGACCTTTAAGTAACATTTAACACTCAGCAGTGGCTTGGCTTGTATTTCCCTGCGAGATGCTGCCATAACACACATTGTGACCAGTATTGGCCTGCAGCCAGCATGGCGAATACATAGGATTACACTGTCTCCCATGTGTAGCGCACGTTTAGAGAGTTCAAGACCTGCCTATGACTCTGATTAATGACTATCACATCCATTTATGAAAAAGCAATGTGTGTTTGCCTTGGACTCAGGGGGAGACAGGCCACTTAGTTGGCCTGATATGATTCCCACGATGCAGGCTGGATGAGTAAAGGAGACAGTCAGCTCCTAGTTCAGGCCAATACCTACAGACATATGAAAAGCAGCAAGTGTCTATTAATCATGGCTGTCCATCTGATGACCCCACTACTACGTCTGATGTTTGCTATTCAAAAATAAAACTCAATAAACCTGTACCTTGGGGTGAATACTTTCACTATATATTTATAATATTGATTCATAATCCTTAAAGCTGTGCTCTGTTGAGTCGAAATGATTCCTATTGTATCAGACTATAGTGTTTATAGATAAGTGCTTACTATCACGATTTACTATCATTCTTTCATTTTTCTGTCCTAACTTGATGCATAGTGTAGATATTATCAGACAATGGTTTTTAGCAACATTACTATTTCCTTGCCACACGTATTTGCACACATACAGATTACAGTATTTTACTGTAAACCAAATGAAGTTGACATCAAATAAAAATGGTGTACAGTATTGTTACTTGCTGATGATTCACAACTGCTGATACCATCATTAGCTTCTGTGTTTATATAAGCCAGTACAATACTGAACCCTTTGCTTTTTACTCATGTAATACATATATGGAGTTACATATACAAATGCTAGCACAGGTTAACATAAGGGGACAGATACAGTATATACAAGTACAATGTTCTACAAAATGTAGGATGAGATACCTTAAATCATTAGGATAGCTGATCATCTTTGCTCTTGTTTTAACCCTAACAGTGAGTGAAAAGTGAAATAAATAAATGCTCTGAAAAGCACGATGATGTGCTGAATTTAAAAACAAGCACTACAATTAACCATTTAAAATAAAGGCACAAGCTTTTTAATACTGTACACATCATGCTTTTTCTTTTGCATAAGCTCTTTCAGAAATGTAGAAAACCCATTAGTAAACATGACAGACGTCATTTCCACTCCACCGCAAACAGGCAGCCAAAATGTTAACAACTGTAGAAATGAGGAAACGCTAAATGAACAAAATTGTAAAAGTTGCTAAGAAGACAGGTGGTCAAACAAACAGCATATGTTAATCATGATTGACAATGGTTTCAGCTGATATATAAATTGATGCATTGTGGGTAGTTCATATTTTCTAGCAGAGTGGATGCAAATGCAGTGCATTCTGTATCTGTCTGGTCTACCTTTCCCTCATGGACTATTGGGACCATTACACCTCCTTTTACACAACAGGATAGTAAGGTATTAGTCAGGTTACAGGTTTACTCAAATGTCATGGTATGGAAATATAAAAACAATGATTCTAAATACATTACATTCTTTTTGAATGCACATTATCCTATATTTAACCAGCTATTATCATGATTAGGTAATTGTGTGGTGATAAATAGAGGAGAAAACAGGCAGCATGGTAAATATTAGTAATATAATTCAGGTAAAACCAAGAAATGTACCGTAGAGTAGTGCAAACTAGAACCTTCAGTTAACCCAACATGCATGAGTAGGTGGTTGGACACCATATAGACACTATAATAATTAGATTATCTGAAACCAGCTGAATGCCATTATACATGGTAAAAATATGTTCAAATAATTATTACATTAGCTTAGTCCGCTCTGCTTAGGTAGCAAAACAGTCACCAGTATTAAAATAATCACAACATTGATTTTTACAGTTGGATTGATGGAGAACTGAAACCTCAGTGACAGCCCAGTGATATCAATGCTATGTAACAGTACACACCGAAACAGACAACAATTGCATTTGTATTGCTCCGTATAACACGATCCATACATTGATAGACAGGGAAGATTTAAGGATATGGCTAGGAGTATCCCACAACACTGACCCTAAGAACAACAACAACAACATCAACAACAACAGTGTATTGCATGCCACGCCATCATAGGCTATCACCAGCCTATGAAGAGGTCCTATAAATTACAATCAGTAGGACAGCATGAGAGACATGGCCAGCCCCAGTGAACTCTCAGGCACCTGCTGATGGAATCCAGGGAGTGACCTGCTTGGAGCTCCTCTGCTTTTGTCTGGGCTGTGTGGGCTCAGGTTGGTAGGGCTCAAGACCAGCGGGGAGCCTCTCCTTCCCGCACCTGCCGATACGTAGGCGCTGCTATGGATGAATCCCGTGCCTCCGCCTGCCTCCCTTCTATCTTCTTCCTTTTATTCCCTTCCCTCCCAGGAACGCCACTGGGTTGGTTGCAGTGAGATAACACAAATACTGCCTTCTAGCCGGTCAGTGATGGTTACAGGCAGGGTGATAGCTTTCACCGTATCGCCTGGTCTAGATGTGTAGCTAGGCAGATCCACGAGCCTTATCTGTGCTAGACAGTGCACATAATTTCTCATTACTATTTGACAATTGTGTTGAGATTATTATTGTTGCTTGTATGTATGTGCCTCATTTATATATACCTTTTCTTTAAGTAATTATGTCAGGATTATGTCCCGTTTGATTTAAATATTTTGAATATTCTCACCTGAATATACAGTAATTTATTATAAGAAATTAATTTACAATAATGCAAAATATTGTATCTCCACAACATTTACTGTAGTATTTTCCTCTAAATTACATTTGATATTTGTGTATGCTGGTTTTATGATTGCTCCATCAAATATGAGCTTTAATAGAAGCTGCATTTCCCTGGTTGACAAGATAAGGATAGTGAATCACAGGTGCTGAGCTCATAGTCACAACCAACACCCACGCATATGTGCCTGCATGCACACAAACACGCAGCACGCATGCACGCACACACACACTCACACATACACACACACACACACAGACAGGCAGATACTGTCATGTACACTAATGTATCTTTCCCATAAATTGTAAGGAGGATGTCAGCAGATTCTATATATTTATGTTTTAGGTTTTAAATTTAAATTAAAAAAAAAACATATATCTAAACACTATAATTAAAACAGGATTTGTAATAATAAATCTTACCCACATAAATATTCATCACTTTAGGCCTACGTTGCAAAAATGTAACAGTAACGATTGAAGTATTTCAAACCAGGGTTTTGTGTTAAAAAAATAAAAATAGAATACATATTTGTTGACATTTTGTAGGCCACTGACTGAATTGCAAATGAATTTAAGGCTCCACAAATCCATTGTATTAGCTATAGTAGGCATTAGCCCTCATAGACTCAAGCAAAGTCTACAACTAGCACGTGACTTTAATATGCTAATTTTAGCTATAGCCTACCTCCATATGCGTCACTATCTGCCTACTTTATGAATGGTGAATTTTAAATGTGTGCAGTTATTTGTGTATCTTAAAAAGTGAGGAAAAATAAAACTGACCTAATGTTTTATGCCACTGAGGAATTATGGTCCCAAAGGATATCACACGTGTCGAGTAGAATAATTCATTAATTACCTATTTATCCACCATAATAGGATAATCATATAAACAATACATATTGGAAAATATTAAAGTAGCCTACGTTAGAGAGGCGTATCCTATAGAGAAAACACAGGCTACCATTATTTTATCATCGCTATTTGTTGGATATGGTTTTCATTAAAATAAATAATCTAGGCCTGCTATATTATCTTTAAAGAATGACTTTTGCCCTCAGCAAGAGTGGTTGAAAATGCTAGTTGAAGCTGGTTGAAAACAGCGTAAGGAAGTGCCCTCTTTTTCTTTTTCACCAGGAGACCGCCCATATGCGTTTAATCCACATTTGCAAGCAACTCTATCTACCTCCTATTTTGCCATTCTAGCGCAAAAGCAAACAGTGGCGCTTGACTGTCCTGTTTCCAAACTGCTTTTTCCTCTCATGCTTTTCACTGCAGTCGACTGCCGGCTTCCTCCAGCCTCTTTTTTTTCCTATTTATGAAAACGTCACTTCAAGTCCCTCCCTGTTTGAATCTCATTAGTTTCTTGTGTGTTTCTCCCTGTCAATAATCCTGAATCCAGACTCTCTCTATTTCCATCCCTCTCTATCTGTCAATCAGCGCCGCCTTTGAACTGAAAACCACTCCGACCAACTTCAACTCACTCAATCCGAGCGGCTCAGCTCCATCTCCGGCTCCTTTTTCTGCCAAGATTCCCTTCTTTTTAGTTTGTACTAACCGCCAGTGCTTGGAAAACGCCAATAGAGACTCTAAACTTAAACTCGGATTCTAGATCAGCAAGATCAAGGGTTTAAAACTTGTGTGTTTTGCCCCCCAAAATTGCTCGGGAAAATGCCGCAGCTCAACGGCGGTGGAGGGGACGATTTGGGTGCGAACGATGAAATGATTTCCTTCAAAGACGAAGGGGAACAGGAGGAAAAAATTTCGGAGAACTCCTCGGCAGAAAGGGATTTAGCAGATGTCAAATCTTCACTTGTTAATGAATCAGAAACGAATCAAAACAGTTCGTCGGATTCAGAGGTAAGTGACAAATTATCGCTATCGATTGTCCGCTCCGTAAGGCCTGAATTCTGTCGTCTAAAACATTTAGTTTTTGAAACACCAGTACCACGATAGTTGAAAGAAAGTTATGATTCTCGCCATTGCGATACTTTAATGCAATCCCTGTGTTTCATTGCATTTCAAGGCGGAAAGACGGCCTCCGCCTAGATCTGAAACTTTCAGAGACAAAACAAGAGAAAGTTTAGAGGAGGGTGAGTTTCTGTTTTATTGTTAAGTCCTGCAGGATAACATTATGTTCCCTGGTCGAGGGGATTTCCCATGCATTCTCTATGAAATGCATTCCATTTATTTAAAGTAAAGTAATTGTAAAAGTTTTCTTCTTTTCCCCCGCCATGTTAGCTGCGAAAAGGCAAGATGGAGGGCTGTTCAAGAGCCCACCGTACCCGGGCTATCCATTTATAATGATCCCCGATCTTACGAGCCCGTACCTACCAAATGGATCACTTTCTCCAACAGCACGCACAGTAAGTTCATTTATTTACACTTGCACATGAATACAAAAAATAAACAAAAATACAATACTGTCAGACACGCATTGTCACCAGAAACACAGTTGGATAAAATGTAGACAAGTTTCGCAACTTCTTATGAACTGTACAATGGCATGCATGCCCGCTTGCAACACCGTGCCTGTGCTTGCGTGTTAGGACTAGAATTACCCCTCAATGCTTTGAGGAAAAAAATAGAAAATAGGCGTGCACTGGTAAAAGGAAAAACAAAACACTGTATCGGTACTGTTTATAATTAATATCTAGAAATACATTTAAAAGTAGTATTTAATTATTATTATTATTATTATTATTATTATATTAATAATAATAATAATAATAATACTATTATTATTATTATTATTATTACAATTATTGTAACTGTTATTACTATTTAATACATTGTATAGCAATGTACAAAGGCTTATTTTTTATTTACCAATACTTAGTCTGTTTGTACAACCTTATAAAAATTGCCCATTTCTCAATAAAAAAAGGGGTGGGGGGGAGCATTCAAACATAACAGTGCCTACTAATGTTCAACATTGTAAGCTGTGTAAAGAGAAAGCAAAAATGTTTTTTTCTCATTAGCATATCAAGATAATGTGCATGTGTCAGTGTTTTATGACAATATTTGAGAGCCCCCCCCCCTCTATGCCTACAATAAATCAGCTGTTTTTCCATTTATATTTTTGATTTAACATGATCAGTATTATGTATCAGGCTTTTGTGTGCATTGCATGTAAATGCAAAACCATTGCCTTAAATCACGTGCCGTATAAACCCCTATTTATAAATAAATTCACTCCATTTATTTAGACACAATCTGCCCAGCTGTAATTACGCACACTTACTCATTTGCTCAAAATCTCACCAGTCCCACTGGGCAGTGGCAATCCTTAAGCGGCATAATTTTCTTTACCAGGGGTGCCTCCCCACCCCGCCCCCCCCCCCCCTTATTTTTTTTAAATGGTAGCAATTACAAGTCTCTGCTTTAGGAGCTGTCATCTCATTTTACAAGGTTAAGGCAAAGACCAGGCATTAGGAAATATGATCTAACCCTCACCTCAGGCTAAAGAAACTGATATTTGTTTCCTCAATTTCTGTGCACTGTGCACACCTTGACAATAAATGGGCATTTGACATATAACGCCCTCTTTTGTGTTTTGACACAATTTCTGCTTTTGAGTTTGAGGCAATTATCACTAACTTTTCATGTAAAATGAAAAATTTTGGATGCTAACAGCATTTTTGACGTGTCTGTTTTATAGTATCTTGTGGACCTGTCATTTATACACACAAGAACCTTTTTACCATTGTTTACCACTAACTCAGCCAGGGTTGTTAATACTACCGGCTGGTATGTGAAATTAGTCATTACTTTCATGAGCACTGACAAAGAAACACATTCGACTGACACGCCCGATTGTATGACTGGTTTAGATTTATAGATTTTGGCCATTATGATGTTACTGTGCTATTGTGCTATTAAACAAAACACTTGCATTGCTTCAGCGTGTCCAATAGAGCTGAGATAAAAGCAGGTTTTGATCCGTTGCATTGCTGTAAGTTGTGATTGGGTGGGTGGGGGGGGGGCACAATGCTGACCTTTGCTTTCCTATTTTTATATTTCTAATAATATTTTAGAATTAAAATAAATGATGTGCTGATTCATTTGCTTTGCTTTGGCATAAATTGATGCCTTGCTCTGACGCTATCGTGTATTGAAGGCAATGTCTCTTACTAAATGTAAATGCCCGGTAACAATTTATTGGAATCAAAAACAAAAAGAAAAATAATTAAGACAGACGTAAACCATAGTCCACATTGAACTACCATGCACATTAAACAACACAGGTTTATTTATAGATGCGCTCTAGTTGTAACATGGTGGAGCAGCGTGGTTCTTTTTTCTCATGGTGGTCTGCTTGGTGTACAGCCTCTTTCCCCAGTGCCTTTGGCACCCTGTGTGTCCAGCCATTAGAGCTTTTGAAGTCAGCGGCCGCTCTAATATAAATGTATTAGACTTAAAGCTAGCATAAATAATTCACCTGGACATTGATTAGCTGTCTTGCACCCTAACCTGTCATGAAAGGTACAGAATATGTCTGGTCATATTGTTGGAGCAAGACTCTCTCTCTCTCTCTCTCTCTCTCTCTCTCTCTCTCTCTATTTTTCTCTAACCAACTCGTTTGCTCTTTTGTGTTGGGGAAAGCTTTGATAGTGGAATATTTTTTATATTGTATTTTATTTTCAGTAGATCATTCTCTATTAGGGTTTGGTTAGCTTTTATTTAATATTTGTTATTCCAGCTTCACATTTGTTATCCTCTTTTGATATTGTGTAATAGATTAGATTTTCCTTTTGCATTTATGTTATCCACCGAGGTGCTGATTTCAGATGAATCGATTCATATGTTTGTTGTTGTCAGCTGGCCCTGCTTATGATCTTTGTGGACCTTTTTCCTTGTTTTTTGAGATTTGTTATTACACAACTTAGGGGGGAGGCGACGACATTCCTTGGTGTGGTGGTTACCATAGCATTTGTTTTTCTTACCACCTAAGTCCAAGGAGGCTCACGTTTAGTATCATTTAGCAAGTTGACATGATGATGTGCCAGGATTTAGAAGGCTTTCCACCCTCATATCCACCCTCTGCCTACTCCCTTCTTCCTCAGTCTCACACAAAGGCCTGCTGGATCACTTGGAGCAGGTTGAATTGGTGAAGTAGCCTGACTAGTCCTTTCCGGGGTCTGAATATCTTACTCTCCTCCTTCTCTGTCTCTGTTCTTCTCCCTTTCTCACTCTGCCTTTGTGTTTTTTTTTTTTTTTCGTGTGCGTGTCAACGCTAACGCGGGGGGCTTGCGCGAAAGACAGCGGGTTAACTGGTCCGCTGTGGGCTACCATCGCACCTCAGCAGGTCTGGAGTGAGATGGAGAGACGTGAGGATCTGGCCAGCCAGCTCTCCTGCATCGGGGCTGCAGGGCCGTAAATCCGCAAGCTTTATTTACTGCCTCTCGGACTTATGAACGTTAAGATATTTGACTCCACCCCTTGGCCTCATAATTCCCCAGGCGTGGAGACTTTTTGGCGAAGGTTTTGAATTTCATCATATAATTACAAGTTGTTTAAAAACGAACGGACAAAAAAAAAGGCATTCGGTGTGTGTGTGTGTGTGTGTGTGTGTGTGTGTGGGGGCGGGAGGGGTTTGGACAACAGCATCCAGCGCTCTGAAAACAGACGGCAGTGGGAAACAATAGTTTTTTTTTTTCCGTATGCCGTTTTCAGGTGTATGTGTGTGTCACATCTGTTATCTGTTGTATGTGGCAGAACCGGCCTAAGATCAGATCAAAATTACACCACTTCCAAACAGGATAACATGGGAGGTAATCTTGGGTTTAGCAGTCAGATTACTGCAGCGAACATACAATCCTGCTATATAAATTGTCCCTCAGTTTACCGCTTGTGACGCCATGTCTTTTGTGGCCATGTGAATGCAACAATATGGCTTGTGTATTATAATTGACACAGACAGTATCTCTTTAAACATTTTTTGGCAGTAGAAGCATAACAATAGCATATCGTGTGGCTTATGTGGCCTTGGCTGGTTTAAATGGATTTTGGCTTCGAGGAGAGGAAAGATAGTTTAATGCGGATTTAAGGGATAGGGCCCACACCTTATCAAATTGGCTTTACATGTTAATGGGGCCTAATTGGTATCTGCGGGGGGTACATGGACACGTTTTACGACTCTGCCGGCAAAACGCACTGTGGATTTACTTCGAAGGTTGAGCTCCTTTTGTCTTGCAAATCACTTTTGTTTACAAAGTATGACGGAAGCTCCCGCTCAATCCCTCCCACTCTTCTTTTTTGGTCTGGGCCTCTCTCTCTCTCTCTCGCTCTTCTCCCCTCTGCTTTTCATAGCTGTTTCCCTCATCCCCAGTGTAGAGAGAAAGAGAGAGAGAGAAAGAAAAGGTCCTTATTTTTCCTTCCACTCGATAAACAGCCATAAAGACATACAATCTGTTTTGGATTTGAGGAATTAAGTTTGGGAGGGGGGCAAAGTTTGGCACCATTAAACTAAAATTGGGGCCTGCTAAACATTAGCGGTGCACAGCACATTCTCAGAGCTTAATTAGTCCGAACTGTAATTGTTCATGGTCTGCCAATAGAAGTAATGCTCAAGAAAAGTGTAGTTGCACTAAATCGGCCCAGGGTTTCTAAAACGATAAATCACTTGCATATTTGTGCCGTGATTCAGATGGAGGTCCGACCTCTCCCATCTCGACATGTGGTAAATTGTAAAGTCAATGAATTGCAGATGTAGGAGAGGGGAGGGGGGTGCTGAAAGACAGACAGACAGACAGAGAGACAGACAGACAGACAGGGAAGGGGAGGAGATATACAGTAAGGTTTTATTATTGCCTTGCGAATGAATGGAAAAGATGTGTGCTGTAAATATTTACAGTGATATCTTACTTTCCCCTGTTTGCTGGCAGGGCTTAATTGTTGAATGTGGATGCTTTTGGCAGGCTGAGCTGTGCGAAAGCTGACAAACACCCCTCGATCTGTCATTCTGTTTGAAACGCCACGCAGGCAAAAAAAAATATCAGTCAGTCAAACATGATTATGGGCGTGTTTCTAATTAGATTTTTAACTAGTGTGAAGGGAGCAGTGGTTCCCTGGTGGTAGTGTGAGCTGGGTTTGGGTGTAGTTAGCGTTCAGCTGTGCATTCAGCTATGGTTGGAACTGGGCACCCCCCCGACCCCCCTCAAATTAATTAAATCACTGATGGCTTTCTCTTCCCATCGCCGAGGGAGGGGGCGAAAAACGTGACTAATCCGATGTTGCGTATTGATAGTTACAAATGAGGATAAGCAGTGATTTTGTCACAAGGCTGGCCAACTGAAACGTGAGATGGAAAATTATTATTTTATTTTAAATGCGGCTGTTATGGTATTTAACTCAAAATGGACAAATTAATTTCCACCTCCTGTTACATCCTGTGTTTTTGCCACCTTGCTTTTCTCTTTGTGTGTGTGCGTGTGTGAGTGTGTGGGGGGACTTTCTGTACAGAACAACACAAAGATAGTACTGTGCATCTGTTGATTGAATATGTTGTGCACCTTAGGCTTTTATGAGCTCTTACAATTTAATTTAATCAATCTTTTGAGACTACACGTTGGCTGTCACACATGTTACTGCTCTAGTTTATCTTATCCACAAGATGGTTAATGGTTAAGGTGATTGTTAGTTGGATGGTTTTGATGTTGGGCAATTCAGATACATTTAGATAAAATTGTCAAATTCTGTAAATGAATGTGCGTCTTCCTGTACGTCCATTCATAATTCTGTCCAGCAGCGCTCCAGTTCACCCGTGGATGCGGAGGGAAAGTGGGGGAGAGGGCAGGGAAGAGCGGGAATTGCGCGGCGGACTCTGCATGAATGCTGGGGGGGGGTGTGTATGTGCGGGATGGAGGGGGGGGGGACGGGGGGGGGGGGGGGGGGG
>JAODUH010000011.1:894745-907175 GCA_027564835.1 Typhlichthys subterraneus | reverse complement strand
GGTGTGTGTGTGCGGGATGGACGGGGGGGGGACGGGGGAGAGAGAGGCACAAAGGCCGCCTGAATGGGCCGCATAATTGCTGTTAATGCCGGGGCAATGAGAGCAGCCACAGTTCCTGGTTAGATGTCCAAACAATAGTGCCCCTAGGCTTCACATTTATCTTGCCCTAAAAAAGACCCAGCAGGGACCGAACAGGGGGAGAAGGGGCCACGGTTCAGTTTATTGCCACACTTGATAGGCAGGCAGGCAGGCGTGTGTTTGTGTGTGTGTGTGTGTGTGTGTGTCTGCTGCCTCTTTACCAATCGACCAATCATTTCCTTCTAATACTTCCCTCCCTGCTTCCCCAACTCTTCGTCAAAAATGCAGCCTCAAAAGCGCTCGGGCTGCAAGGGGGGTCATTGTGACACGGGAGGAATGCTGGTGGTGTTTGGATTGTGAAGTGTGTTTGGGAGGGGTTAAGATGCATTTTGGTAAGAGTGGAGCTTCCCCTCTCACCCCTTTTTTAACCGCTGATGGTGCTGTGTGTGTATTTGTGCCCCGTTGTGTACGCGCACGTGTGCAAGTGTGTGTGTGTGTGTGTGTGTGTGTGTGTGTGTGTGTGTGTGTTACGTGCCTGCTCCCATTGCAGCTCATAACGATCACGCCAGGCGAGATAATGACGGTCCGTGCCAGTATGCACAGAACACCTGTGGAAAGCTAGCCTTTTATGGATGGAATCCGGAACGTTCATCTCATTCATGGTGGTGTCACTCTCTCTCTCTCTCTCTCTCTCTCTCTCTCTCTATCTCTATCTCTATCTCTCTCTGACTCTGTCTCTCTTTCAATCTCTCTCCCCTAAATGAACAACCACACTGCAGTGGAAAGGATATTTGTAGGGGCCTACATACTTAATACTGGTATCACATACCAGCACACTGCTCAATTAATCTTCAGCATGAAAAGGATATGAAATATAAAGCCGCAGCCAATATATTATTAATAATGTATTGTCAATATTGATAATTGTGATCATATGTACAATATTACGGTGTACTGAAAAGCACATGGCTATAGAAATGATAATGCGTCATTGAGCAATGAACAGAATAAAGACAATTCGTTTTGAGAATGTTTAGCAGTGGTTGTTTGTGTAGAGTTACTAACTTGTCCAAATTTAGCAAGGGGGATTTCTATATTCAGATAATCTATTCACAGCGTATTGCATAGGGTATTGCATAGGGTGGATGTGCTTTGCGTATGTGTTAAACACATAACTGTGGAGTTAAAGGTGATAAAACTCCAATCCATGTATTTTTAATCTCCTAATTAAACTTTTAATTGTGGCAGGATAAGCTCTGAGTAGTGAGCGAGTTAGTGTGTGTGTGTGTGTTCTAGAAGCAGATAGGGTACTCTAATGAGGTGGTAGACTGTTGCTATAAAGGTGGTGGATTCATAAATGCCTGCAAAAGATTTTAGAGGCAGGAAATAAATTCATCAACTAATCTGCGGATTATAGTTGGATTTGGAACAAAATGTTTACAAGATTATTCTATGTTTTTTTGTTTTTTTATTATTTTAACTGCACAAGGATAATAAAATGTAAGCCCTTTACCGTCACAAAGAATGCAGTAAAGCCTGGTAATATTTATTTTCTGTGCGCCAATTCCTCTGCAAGATAGATTAAGAGTAAATTCCCCCCGTTAGCTGTGCAACAAGCTGTTAGAAACATATTTAGATGTGAAACGGTGTTAAATTGAGCTCTTTACTGTAATAGGTCTCACATGAGTTGCTCATCATGTCAATGTGTGGCCCATTCTAGTTTCGTGTCAAAATAATATACCAGTAGTTCTACACGCTAATTCAGATAGACAGTATCTTTATAAAGGATTACCCTAGCCTTTATTTGATTACAAAATTAACTCTATGTTTAGAATTGAATATATCATTCTAAATAGTGCAACATGATGCAATTTACTGTTAAAATATAATTAATATGATCAGTGTTATGTCATGGTCTTTCTTTACAAGTTGTGTAGTCAGTCCAGTGTAGTGAGAGGTCGGTGTGTCCTCAGTGTTCGGGGTCAGCTCCCAAAGTGAACATATTGACCCATGGCACTGAGTGAGTTGTCAGCTGCCTCCCTCACTAAGGGGTCAGAGTGAACGCAGTGTTGTGTTTGGACAACTTTCCTGAGGTGAGATGAGCAGTGTTAAACTTACAAACAGACAGACAGATCACCTTTAATTGAGCACTGCTAGAATGGAAAGCATTCGGCAATACAGAAGTAAAGGTAAAGTCAGCTATTGCAAGCTAAATGTAAGATAATACACTTTTAGTCAAATTCACCAAATACCTCCTCGCATTTTGCTATCTTACCGTTCTCTGTGCGTGTTTAAAAAATAATAATATACTTCTACACAGCCCTGGCTCCATAAATAGGAACATAAACAAAGTGGCCAACACTGCTTGTATCAACAAAGCCGTAGCGCTACGCTTTGCTTCACAATGCATTTCGATGTGTGATGCGGCGCCGCGGAGGACCGCAGAGCGATACTGTTTTGATTTGAGATGGAAGTTAGCAAGAATGACTGACCATGCCTTTAACTGTTTTGATGGCATACGTAATGACTGCTAGCTTACCATTGAAACTCGCCACGGTGTCTGTGACTCAGCAGAGACACAGGAACCCCTTTGGTCAACAATGTGCCTCAAAGTCGATTGACTAAACCACAGATGGTTAAATTATGACTTAACAACACTTTATCATGCATCATCAAGTATGCTTTGATTGGCATGACTTATGCCAATAAAATGTACTGTATGGTCTTATAGAATTCTACAAAACAGCTTGGCATTCTAAATGGGTCATAGGCCTTTATTTCCCCACTGTAATAAGGCCTATGTCCCATTTTGGGCACTGTGTCGTAACACCTTGCAACCAGCGCCAATAGACTGCGCTTCTATATTTGGATTAAGAGACATTGGGCGGAATTAAACCTCTGGTGTACATCTGAGAAGCAGGAACAGATAGTGAAAGTTGACAGTGAAAGTTCACCGTATGACTAGCGTCGCTGTGTGGGTGGGTTTTGTGTCATGTGCACGCCAACCAGCCCAGTGGCCTTTAGAACCGAGAGGGTCATTATCTGCCAGTTTACTGCCTCCACTTATCTTTACTGACCATCGCACATTGCATATTTCAACTATCAATAAAGATAAAATCCAGCTTGGTCATAACAGTTGGCGTCAATTGCTTATATATACTCTATCAGAATCTGTCTTTGTGTACTAGTGAGGTCACATACCTATTAAATGACCTCCTGCCCCCTCTCTCATATGCATAGTGTGTGTCCTTCATTGTTGATGTAGTGGTCCAGTTTTGCATGTCTGTTAAAGACATTTTATGTCTATTCAGGACGACCCTAGCTGTTGTGTGTGTGTGTGTGTGTGTCTTTAGCAGGCCTGGACTGTGGACGCAACAAGTATAGCAGCAGCTGGCCTCCCTGGCAGAGGATTTGTGTGTGTGTGTGTGTGTGTGCTGCTGTTTAAACAGAGGCCTGTCCACAGTACGTCACGCCTGAAGGAGCGGCAGGGAAGGAAGGGTCCTTGCGTGTTTACATAGCTGAATTGTCCTGCCGGGCCCCCTGAGTGTCTAATGCACTACTGTTCAAACATTCACCAGTGTGGAGATGACCTCCTTACCCCCCCCTTCCCTCCTCCATGCCGGTGCTCCGAGTTCCACCGGTGCAGTCTGCGCGGGGATTCATTCTCTTACTCACCCGGACTCACTCGCCCCTCAGCCGGGCATGGATGAGTACGAGGTGTTGCCCGGAGCAGAGAGGGGAACCGCGTCTAGAGGACGAGCTCCGGCGCAAAATTAGAGCTGCGCGTGACAGAGAGGCCCGCTAAACCCCCCCCCCCCCCCCCCCCCACCCCCCCACCCACCCCACCCACCCCAACACAGCACCCCCAGCCCAAACCACGGTCCTGTCCGGCTCGGAGCGGCCAGGCGACATTGACATAGCGGCGGAGCTAATTGTTGTTTGAATAACCTGCTGTGATCCAATGACAAATCTCTCACACTGGCGGCACCAGAGGAGAAGATGTAGCCGTGATGTTGGCGAGTGTGTAAACCGTGCTTCAACAAGATGGATAAATGCAATTATTGGGCAGACCAGGAGAGGAGGAAATCCATTTAAAGCCCGTAAAGCTAAGCAGGGGCCGTGGTTAATTCATTTGGCCAATTTGCGGGTGATGTACGAGTGTCAGGGCACATTAGTCAAGGCAGGCGGAGAGTTGTGCCCGGGCAGTGTGTGTGTGTGTGTGTGTGCGTGCGTGAGTGTAGGGGTGTGGTGGGGGTGTAATGTGACGTGGAGACACACTTTATCCACAGAGCTGTCTCCTATCTACATGGTCTTCTCTCTCCATAACACTTTCATAATACAAATGGAGCCTTGGCGGGGAAATGGCAAAAAGATGTACTGGGCGTTGTGTGTGTGTGTGGTAGGGGGGGATTGTTTTGCAAATGAGGCGGGGAGAGGACCGCCGTGGTCCACTGGGCGACAGACGGAGTATGCGGTGCTCTGTCAAGCTCCCTCCTGACAACCGGCGAAGATACTGTGGACATTTTAGAGCTTAAACGGCCATTTGTAATACTCGCTGGCGCACCTGTGCGATTCTTTCAGTTGACGTAGACTATGTATGATGACAGACGTGCATGCGTAAAAAGAGCATTCTAATGAATAACCCTTTTTCTTAAAGAATGTGCAGATTCTCTCCTCCATAAATTCATAGCGACCCAGACCTTCCCCCCTCAGAGCAAGTGAGAAATTCAATAGTGAACACAAACCTGTTGCCGTCTGTCTCGCGCTCATGACTGCCGTGTCAGTTGTTTCTATGTCGAGACTTGTACAATTGAATTACACACACACGACTCTCGCTGAACTCGCTAGTTTCAAATGAAGTTACAATTGTGTGGATGCCAATGTTAACTCTGGACACGCAATGGCTCCCAGTAGCAGCAGTAATCGACTCATCTTAGTAATGTAAAGTATCTCAAAGACATGAATACCGTACTTAGCTCTAAGTATCTTTTTGTTTTACATGACACAGTGTATGTATTGCTATCACTATATCTGTGTTTCTGTCTTTAGCATCCCTCGCAGTACATTAGCAATCAAAACACGGGGCTTTGTTTAGTCTGTCAAATGGACGCTGTCTCTCTGTAACCGCTCATCAGTTACATGAGCTGACTGCTATGCAAAACCAGTGGTTAGAACACAAGCAAGCTGGTGAGAGGCGTTGAAGGAAGCTTCGGCTTACAGCTCCAAAGCCACAGCCTGCACCGGGGAGCGGCTCGGTATCAGAGAGAGACATGAGAGGTTAAGATCTCTCTCACTATGATACTGACACCTTTTAAGTGGTTGGGATCACACCAAAGTGCCCCTACGTTCAGGAGATGCGGTTTTCTGTTGTGATTCTGAGTCTGCGTGAGCGTGCGCTCTGTGGCGAAGGCTGTGTTTGTGTGTGTGTGTGTGTGTGTGTGTGTGTTAGCATTTGTCACCTGACTGTCAGGCAGCCAGCCAGCCTGAGGAAACAGGAGTGGCTTGTCAAAGACAGGTGCCAGTATTGCTGCCCATGCTTTCTACACAGCAGCTGGGGAAGGTCTTGTGTTGTGGGGCACTGGAAGAAGCCATCAACTAGATTTGGTAGAGTGTTAAAGTTAGAGTCAGAGATTGTGATATCTCCTCCTGGTTCGCTAGCTGTCTGCTCTGTGCGCGCGCTGAACGAATAACATGGTGATTCTACACAGCCCTGGCTCTGTAAAATACAAACAAAGTGGTGCAGGCCGCACCTAACAATACTATCCCAGCCTTGGCAGTGTGTTTTCAGTTTACTGGGCGGAGCTTCTGAGGGAGCACCGTATGGCATTGAAGGTGTTTTTGTTTTGATCGAGTTCACATACCAACCAAAGAGTTTTCTCTAGCAACACTGACGCCACCTTTAATTGGGCAAGAGTGGTTGCATTGTAAAGGATTCATTGAACATGAGTAGCCATACACCAACTTAGCAAACATATTGTGTCTCATCCTGAGACCAAATGGTTCCTCACCTGACCCCAGAAGCCAATTTGTTGCCCCTTCCAAATGTACAAAAGCCCTCTACCCTGCTTTATCTCCGTTGGAGCTACATACTCTGTAACTAATTACATAATGGCCATGTAAGGGGCTCGAATCACACATGGCTTCTGTTACCATGAGTGTCTGGGCTGGAAAGCGCTAGTCTGAAGACATGATCTGCTGTACTGTAGTGGAACAACTGCTGCTACTGGTGGATATGACCGAAGCCTATTTCTTCTCTGAGAATTGTCGGAATGAAAAAAAAATCTGTTGGAGCCCTGCGTTCCCAAGGCCCCTATAATGTAAAACAAATTCATCTAGGAATGAGCTACACGGACACTACTTGCATTCTCTTTCCCAGTCACTTGCAACACTCCTGGGAGAACAACTGCCGGCTGCTGTCTATAGGCCAGAGGAATTTCCTCACACCAGCCCTGGAAAAAAAAGAGAAACAGCTTGGAAGTTTTGTGTGTTCTCCCGCGGATCGTTTTACAGCCATGGACATGCCACTCGACACAAGTGTTCCTATTTAGTGTGTGTTGGGGGGGGGGTTTCTGCCAGTCTTTTGGCTGCCCGAGGGACAAACATTTGTGTGTGTGTGTGTGTGCATCCATTTAGATTATAAGGCAGACATGACCTAGTCATATAATGGTCCAACCTGCTCTCAGCAACATGTGTCTGCCTTCTCTAAAACTGATCTGGCATTTTACGTTGCCCCCGCCAGAATGTGTGTAGAATGTGCGCTGCCGCAGTCAGGTTTTTGCATGGGGAAATGTTTACATGGCATTGCTAACTGACAGTCGTGGCAGATTTATTGTCCGCCCCCTCAGCCCTGATTTGACTGCTTCTGTCTGAGGTGGTCCATGAACGTGACACCTAGGGGTGCCACTCTGTAACTAACCAGTCTGGAGAAAACAATTCAGACTGACAACATTTTCCATTACAGTCATTCGTGTTCATGTCAAGCATTCATCTGTCCTTGCTAGGACCACTGAGTTAACTTCAGGTATTTGCATTGATATTGGTGTTATATTTAATGTGGATATTGACACAGACAAGGCATTAGGCTTCCAATATGGATGAAATAATACACTGTAGGCTAGATAAGACGACCGGATCATATTAGAAATCGTTATTAAATAGATGGCAAAACAGCTATCTAGGTTTAAAGTCTTGTTTCCTGGCCTGTCGATTGGGAGCTTCGTGGCCAGATTGTGACACTGCGGTCTGAGACGCTGGGAAAGTCAACCACTAATTGTTCACAGGAGCCATTGGCAGGAGCGGTCGAGAAACGTTGAGCGAAGCACAGATGGGGGCGGATGTCGAGCCCAGAGCGGTCGCTCACTCACTCAGGAAATGCTGAACCCGATGGGATACATGCTCTCAAAGACAAACTGGTTGTGCAGAAGAATAAGCCATAAAAACCCCAAGTCTTTTCTCTCGCTGGAGACATGCTCTCCTTCCTCACGTTTTTAAATTGGCCCTGTCGTGCGGTTTCCTCCGCTAGGTCGCCCGGAGCCTCGGCCCATGTACTGCACCAGTTTTGGCTTTTTGACGGGAAGACTAAGGCCTTTCTCTGGCACTGATCACCGTGGTATTATTAACACCCCAATATCCCCCCCCCCCCATCCCCCCACCACCCGACCCCACGTAAAAGATGACATTCATGTGCTTGTTTTTCACGCCTGTTTGATCTCTGTCACAGATGCTTGGCGAGCAGCACATCTGCATCTGTCTTACCACTGCCTCGACCCCACCTGAACCACCCCTCTTCCCCCCCATACACCCTTCCACTTGTAGCGCAAATCCTGTTTTGTGTCATTTAAGCTTTTTTTTCTTTCTCCTCGCGCGCCACCATTTTGCAAATAACATTGGTAATGATTCAATTGAACGTAAAGTAATTGTGGGGCGGTCTGCTCGCCCATCTGTCTGGTGAGATTACTGTTTTCTGTGTACTTAAACGCGTGACCCCCGTGAGCAGTAGGGGCGGGAGGCTGCCACCGGCGTCAAGTGACGAGCCAGGCCTGTCTTATTTGAGGGCGAGAGAGAACCAAGTGGAGGGAGGTTGTGCAACGCTTAAAGCTCGCATGCTAAAGATAGCGCCCGTCCACCGGAATCGAGCTTTAAGTGGCAGGGTCTCCTTTTACGAGAACTTTACATGAACCGGCCCGTGTCAAAGCCCCCTTCAACCCCCCCAACCCCAACCCACCCCTTTCCCCGATTGCGGGAGCGTCACTCAATTTGGAGCCCCCTGCCAAAGTCGGATGATCCCTGTGTGCATGTAGTGTAACCGGGAGAGGGCAAGATGCCAGGGACGTGTGTGTTTGTGTGTGTGCGTGTGTGTGTGTGTGTGCGCGTGCGGGGGGCTGTTATTGCTCAGATTTTTCCCGTGTGGTTTTGTTTGGACTCCCGAGGTTCAGTTTCCCTTGGATAGAGTCCAGAGACCACAGGGTCTGCTTCTCCTCAGCCCCATTGCAGGGCAGACGCCAAGGGCCCCGCAATTGGATTTCAAACCTGATCTGGTTGTAGTCGTAAACAGGACATTAAAGCCAGCGAGATGGGGAGCTAATGAGTACTTTGCACCCATGTGCGTTAATTTGTGTGTGTGCGTGTGTGAGGGATACACACTGTTCTCTGTGTCTTCCATTGTGGTCACACACCCAGTTTAGAAGAGGAACTAAAACAACAGAAGTATTATACAACATACACACACAGGATGCACGCCTGAAAAATACATCAGAAGCGTTTTATCCAGTGTGGGCTGGCTAGCGCCTCGCAATACTTCCGCCCATGCCCTTAAAAAATACAAAATTTAAAAAAGGAAAATCAGCTTGTAGCCCCCCATAAACAAAAATAACGTTGTAATTACTATGGTTAAGTTGCGGCGGGGCCGCAGCATCGCAGCTGGCATGGGGCCCCCGGTGAGGTGGCACTGGCTGCTAGGCACAGTCACAAGGCCCCGGGTAGCCTGCGTGGAAATAACATGGTGGGTGAAGGGGGGAAAAGAAACCCAGCTCCCTGATATCAACCCAGAGAGCTGCTACTGTTTCTAGCCAGCCTCCCTGTTTCATCTCTGGGGATAATTGGAGAGGTGCTCCCATGAGCGCTCTTTGTTTGTTTGCTTCGAGACGTTTCCAGTATTAAATGTCTCGTCAGCGCCATTTCAGTCGATAGGCCAGCGTGCAGCCGTGCCGTTATTTAAAAATGTATATTTTTCTTTGTAGCGACTATTTGGGCCATGCCCTCAAGAGGACGTTTTCTATACACCCGCTTCTCCGTACATTTATTTTTTCATACGCCGTCTTCGTGCTTATATTGTATTTTCCTCTGTTCTCTCTTCCCTCTTTAACCTCCCAAGCCATCGCTGGTATCTTCTTTCTTTTCTCTCCCTCTGTCTCTCTCTCTCTCTCTCCTCCACCCCCTCCCCCCCTCCCCCCTCCACACACTCTTAGTATGTGCTCTGATTACCTCTCCAAACTGGCAATAAGTTGATTGCTTTACAGAGATGATGTAAGCCCTCGCCCTAGGGTACATCAGGTAGGATTTCTCCTGCTTTATCTCGTAAAGCCTAAATTAACAGCTGGTTTGGTCGGAGTTCTCCTGGATCTAACTAAAGGATTAGGCTTGGTTCTCATGCGAGTCAATCCGGTTTGATTTATTGCCGGTCTATCAAAAAAGATCAATGGGACTCCTTTTGAAAGTAAATCCTTAATCGCGCTTTGCACTTACGTGTCATCATTGTGAATCTTTGCAGCTCTCTCTCTCTCTCTCTCTCTCTCTCTCTCTCTCTCTCTCTCTCTCATTCTCTCCCTCAACCCTGCACACTTGCCTGTCTTCTGTAGCTCCTTCCATCGCTCCCCTCCCCATCCCGGGGATGATAGCCGAGCAGCGATCCTCTCCTGTCGATGGTATCGTGGCCAATTGCCGGATGGATTTTCCTCTGCTCTCATTAGCTATCCATCAGGGCGAGGCAGCTCCAAGCCTGGCTTTAGCATCGTCTAGGTCTGATCGCACCTCAAATAGTGCTCCCGCTGCTAGCTTGTTTCTCTTCCAAGCGCATCCAAATCAAGCATCCCTGACCTTTCGCTTCAGGTCACTTGGCTGAGGAAACTACATTATCATTATGTGTTTCTTGTATAACACACTAGATACTCTTTGTTTGCTACCCCTGTATCCTTTCAAACAAAAAGAGAGTGAGAGAGAGGGAGAGAGAGAGGGGGAGAGAGAGACCTGTTCAAGGTCAGGGGAGTAGTTTGAGGTTCAACACCATGATGACATCGCTGGCTCAGGCTGTAGGCATGTTCTATGCTCTGTTGCTGTTGGAGTTAATGCATTCCCCTGTCGCTAATACCTGAGTCAAACCAAACCTGTTCCTGGTCTCCTAGTCTCTTATCGACGAAACAAATGTATCCACACACACGCACACACACACGCACGCACACACACATGTCTTGTAAAGCGATTTGACAGCTGTTGGAGAGTGTGTTAGGGGGATTGAGGGTGGGGCGTGTGCAGTAGAGAATGAGGGTGACGGGGGTCATGCAATTCTCTGTTGATATTCTCCCCTACTTTTCTCTCTCTCTCTTTCTCTCTCTTTCTTTCTCTCTCTCTCTCTCGTTCCCCCTTCCTTCAACAACATGCATTTATTATGTGTCCTCCTCAAGGCCGTGACGCCCAAGGTATCTGTAACTTGAAGAATAGGGCTGACCCCAGGCTTAGGCCAAGATGGGTGAACTGTGCGCTAGCAGTGTTTCAGCACGTAATGTGGTGGCATGTTGCGTACGTGACAACAAGTCCTCATTCGATGGAATCGAGTATACTTTTATTGAACGGCCCAAGCTCAGGCCTGTTCCACCACTATTTTACATTTTTTTGTATATATATTTTCTTTTTCTTTTAGTATTTGTGTTAGTTTTAGTTTTTTTTTCTCTCCACACAGCTGTGGAGCAAACGGCTACGTGGGGACTAGCCTGTTAGCTAGCTAGGTCCCTCCTCTTCCCAGCTTTGAAAGATGAGAAAAAAGTGGGCTGAAGCATTTCTCCGCCCTTGTCAATACACACAGAGGTGTCCCGTGTCTCCCTAAATACTGTGGTCAAGTCCTGCCCCCAGTGTGTGCGTGTGTCATCAATGTGAAGTTCACATGTGTTCTGACTATGGAGGTGCAGGAGGGGGCTAAAACGGAGCTGGGAGTGGGGGCTTGTTTGGGGGGTGAGATCGACGGCATACGTGGGAAGGAGAAGCTTGCTGTCAGCCAGCTGGACCTCTTAATCCTACAGCCTTGGGGAAAGTGTGTGTGTGTGTGTGTGTGTGTGGACTTTTTTTGTCTCTAGTAGAGGTTTGTCAATTTTAGCACACCTCTGCTCCCCTCATTGGCCCAGCTGAGCCCACTGTGTGCGTGTGCGTTTGCGTGCGCATGTGTGTGTGTGTGTGGGTGTGTGCACGTGCACGTGTATGTGTGTGCGCACGCGTGTGTGTGTGCGTGCATCAGCAAGAGACAAACAGGATTCCACGAGTACAGTGTTTACTGTAGTCCTCCCTTTAACAGCACGCTGTATATTTATGTGGAGATGACACAGCTCATCACCTTGATGTTGGAGATACAGCTGGGATTGGCACCTTGTTTGGGGGGTGGGGGGGTGGGGTGGGGTGGTGGTATCACCCTGCGTTGCTATTGGGTGAGTGGGGGAAGGGAAACTGGCTCTATTGCCGCCTTCTACCCCAACAGTCTCCACCCACTATATTCACCCTCAGCCTTCTGTGCAGTTAGCGCCTATTTTCATGCATGTGTGTGCAAGCACAAGCACTCACACACACACGCACACGCACAGGGATAAATAGACATTTATTTCTTCCCTCCAAGTCACAGTGTACGCAAAAAGCGCCAGATGATTGCATCATCTCCAAGCCGTTCATTACAGGCACAATATACCATTTAGCCACATTCCATTCTCTCCCTCTCTCTCTCTCTCTCTCTCTCTCTCTCTCTGCCTTCCTCTCTCGTTTTTTCTGGCTAGATTTGTGCATATATCACTGGCTGGCAGGGTAAGAGCCTGGGACTTCCCCACGCCACACTCCAAGCCTTTGATCCTTTGCTTTGGAGGTAACATCAAACGGAGAGCGCATGGAGAGGCAGCTACTACTGTGAAGTTCACTGTTCAACTTGATGGCTTGGCTGAGGGCTCCCCTCTCCTCCCACCCCTCCTCCCTCCCACCACACTCTCCCCAACACACACACCCACACAAACACACACACACACACACACACACACCCCTCGCTGCATCCCTCAGCTGACAAAAACACAGTTTGTAGCCAGTCTAGGGTACAACTCCACCCCCC